>JAVJAQ010004661.1:0-158413 GCA_032362365.1 Zygogramma bicolorata | reverse complement strand
TTCCAGGACTTATGACGTAAATTACTATTTTAACACTCTACTTTGCAAACATCATCTTTCAATACTCTTGACAACCATTAAAAATGTCACCTTCAATGACAGTTGTACAAAAAAGAAATGAATGACTTGATGCTGAAAAGTGAAGAAAAATTTATTTTCAAAAATGAAAATATTATGCGAAAATATGGAATATAGTCCTTTCGGGTATGAATACATGTGCAGAATGTTGAATATTCGACGTTTCGACTCTCATGCTGGAGTCACCATCAAGAAAATACAGACATATTATCTATCAATTACGCAATCTAACCAACCCCTTACGAACGGACCAGCCAAATCACATTACTAACTTCGACTGCCCTTTTCGCCTTCAGGTCACAATGATGTTTTTTGATAAATAACAGAATTGAAGGACATTCTCACAGCTCTCATTATATCTTTTATCCAATTCGATTCGCAATTAAGGTGAGCAAGGGGGGTTATGTTCGAATATACGAAGATTCTGGTGAAAGTTACAATTGCAATCAATTCCTTCTTCTTTCTCTTTTTTCTTAGGAATGGAATACTGCCATTTGGTATGACCTTAAAATATGCCAATACTGTTTTTTTTGCTTCCAATCAATATAATACATTACTATTGTTGTTTTTCTCATTTTCAAACTGCATTCGAAATAAAATCCAATTCGATTTTGTGATCAAAATAACCATTACTTTGGGGAATCACGACAGCTCTTATCGAATAATTTAAAATTATTTAAGGACCCCTAAAAGATGAGTGGTGCCGATAAATAAAAAATATCTTTATGCGAAATACAATTATAGATTAAATATAATCTTTGAATTCTTTGTTTGAAAAGCACTTGTCTTTCCAATTATTATGATTACTAAATAAACGATCAGATTGGAACCTTGAGTATCAATTTTCTTCTCCTGAAAATGCTAACCTTGTCAGCGAAACGCGCGTCGAGTGCAAAAATATCAGTTTGGGGTTAGGGTAATTGATCTCTAGGAAAAGTTTCAATTTTGATTAGTGTTTCAATGAATGCACATTCAGAATTCCACATACTAGTATGGCGTTAGATAGAAGCAGAAGTGCTTGAATGTGGGTCGTTTTTTTTCATGTGATATTAGGAAACTTAACTGTTAGCTTATTTTATCAACAAAAGATTGAAAAACCGGCCATGAGACATTCAATCCAACTGACAGGACTTGATGGAGTTGATTGGGGTTCAGTAAACTCGGTTCAGTTGCTAACCATTAGTCAATCGAATCATTTATTTGAACCACGATTAACTCAAGTTTCAGCTACTGTCCTGAGTGTCTCAGCAGTGAATTGATTCATAATCCTACAAAGTTTCACCAACTGTCGGAAACAGAAACAAGGGTACTTTTTTCGAAGATTCTGTTTGTTTTTTGAAATATCATAATTGGAAGTGTGAAAAACGCTATTTTGGCTAGCTTTGTTCTAAAATTTTTCTAAAATTGTTCGTTTTCGTTAACCAGCTGACGAACGTCAACCCTCAGAAGTTGAAACTTGTGCGAGCAATGGATCAATGAGGCCTTACCTTTTAACGTGCGATTACCCAGCACTGTGGCCCGGGCGGGGGTTCGAACCCCGGCCTTCCGCTTGATAGGCAGATATGCTAACCACTACACTACCGAGACCACTCGTAGGTATACCATTTTTTTTGCCTGTAGCCTTTCGCTAATCGCTTTTAAAGGTGGATTAAGGCAACCGTAATTTCACTTCAACTTCTACTATGGAAGATAAAGCTCTCATTTTCAGTGAATCACACTACTCAACTGATGCTGAATGTACTGAGTTGGTTATCTGTAAACGATAGACTGATCTATTTTTCAATGGTGTTCATCTTTGAAATATTGCATAATTTATGTCCTGCCTACTTCGGAGAATATTTGATATTTTGTCATCAAATACACAACTATGCTATTAGAAACAATAGAGATTTTTGTTACTAGAACCAATTATACTGAAACCACGAAGTCTCTATTTCACCTTGGACTTTTGAAATATAACGAACTTCCAAAAAAGATTGTTCAACACTCAATTCGTTTGAATCAATACTACTTGAATATATTAGGAATAATATTGAGTCGGCAAAAAATTAAAGGTATTTTTTTACTATTAGTGTTTGTGTGATATTAGAAAAGGATGTACGAGATAGTGAATGGTGTGTGTGTGTATGTGTGAGGGTGTTATCAATTAGGATAGGTTAAGTTAGGTAATTAAATATATATGTATATTAGGATTTCATTTTCAATAAAGATTTTCAATTTCAATCATTTTATGTGCCAACATTTTCAAGTGTAATTTGTTTATGCACATGCGCAAGATACAGAACGACTGAAAATAATTGAGCTCTTAAACCCCCCCCCCCCCATCACATTTATGAGTGATGAGTATGCGTAGTTTCTGAGGAAAGTGCCGTATATTTAATGCCCCTTCACTCCCATGTACGAGTTTGGATATATATTATACAGGTACCATTCACGATAACATTCCGCAACCCAGTGAATTATATTTATATATCATCAGAGATATACAAATTACCAAATTCCTCGAGTGCAAATGTACTCTTGATTGTTGCACGAAAATTAGGTATGAGTCGCATCATATTTCATTTGGATAATGATAAGTGTGTCTACCACCTGAAAAATCTCATATGTATCAATCAAAACATTACCCAATATTTTTTTAATCTGATTGTTGAAAATATCCACTCAATACATCAAACATAACGCAACTCATGAGATATTCTTAATAATCATCGTTTATTATATTAATTGTGGAAGTGTGAAGTGAAAGTATATTCAGGAAGAGTCGATGGATCTTGTAATATTTGCTCAGTACCAGGTGGTTTAGGTGAGTGAGATTAGCAGTAGTAAATCTGATTATAGTACATATTGTTTGACTAGAAAAGAATGAAAATCATTTGTCACGAGTATGAGTTAGACCAGTTAGACGAGTTATAAGACACTCTACTTTTTTCATCTGGTGATCCCACTCTATATCCCCGAGGTATCTCTGATATCATCATTCTGGGATGGAAACATTTATTCCCAAGTAGAAGAAAGAGACCATGGTTCAATAAAAGCTGCTCTAAGGCTGTCGCATCCAAACAAGCGGCATTTAATCGCTGGCGCCAAGACTCCAGTTTGGAGACGAGATCTGAGAATGTTTACGCAAGAAATAAGTGTAGTGCAACAATTGAAGCTGCTAAAGAAGCACATAATCATAAAATTCGTTCAAAACTTGTTGAATGTCCAAACGGTTCTCGTTCGTTTTGGTCATTTGCTAAAGCTGTCGCCAAAAATTCCACTTTTAGTTCATTTCCTTCTTTAACCAAAGAAGATGGATCACAAGCCATCACTGCCCAACAAAAAGCAAATATATTTGCGAATATGTTTGCTGGAAATTCTACTCCGGACCCGTGAGAAAAAGATCCACCGAATATCACGACTGACGATAGTCATATACCTGAAATAATTTTTCACCAACAAAATATGAGAAATATTTTAGTGGACCTGAAGACGAATATGGCTTACGGATTTGATGGAATCCCAGCAATTATTCTGAAAGCATGTGCCTCCCGAATTGACACCAGTACTTTGCGAATTATTCAACCTTTCATATAACTTGGAAGTTTTTCCTAAATCCCGGAGGACAGCAAGAGTTCAGCCAGTTCCTTAAAAAGGGAAGAGAACTTTGCCTTGTGATTAAAGACCGATTGCATTGCTTTCTATCATTTCCAAAGTCATATAAAAAGCAATCCATATGAAGCTTATCAACTATCTAGAGAAATCAGGAATAATTGATGATCGACAATACGGATTTCGCCATCAAATATAAACCAGTGACTTATTGGCTTGTGTTTCTCATATTTGGCAGAATTCAATCGAGAAATTCAGAGAAACGATAGCTGTTGCACTCGATATTTCAAAAGCGTTTTATCGAGTTTGGCATCGGGTTCTCCTTTCTAAACTACCGTCTTATGGTTTGCCTCCTCAGTTGTATGCTTTGTTGAAGGGTTTGTCTGATAGGTCTCTGTATGTGGTTGTTGATGGAGTTTCATCTGATATTCTCCCAATAAATGCAGGTGTTCCACAGGGTTCAGTTCTGGCGCCCACTTTTTTTCTGCTTTATATCTATGATGATGATGAAACATCTTGTTCAGTACATAGTTTTGCGGACGATAGTACTCATCTTACTAGTTTCTCTTCCAGAGTCCCCATACCATTTCGAGAAACAAAACTTCAAAGAAACATGCACCTCAATGAAATTAACGATGACTTGGTGAAAATAATAGAATGGGGTAGCATGAACTTAGTGGAATTCAATGCTAGGAAACCCCAGGCATGTTTCTTCTCAGGAAAGCCTATCTATCATCATCCAGAATTCAGATGTTAAGAGTAATTATTCCTACAAAGTAGAGTATCTCGATGCTAGGAATTACGATCAGTATTAATCTCTCATGGGCAAACTATGTTACATCGATAGCTAAAGTTTCTTCTCAGAAACTTGGATTTCTATTTCGTGCGAAGAAAAACTTTACTTCTCATTAGCTTCTGATGATATACGAGGCTCAGATAAGACCTGTCTTGTAGTTTTCATGTATGGGGTTCGGCAGCAAAACATTCACTGAAGCTTTTCGATTCTATTCAAAGAAAGGCAATCCGTCTTGTTGGTGATTCTTCGCTCACAGACCCGCTCACTTCATTAGAACATCGTAGAAGGGTCGGAGATTTGTCTCTCTTCTTTGTCATTTTCATGGTCGGTGCTCTTCTGAATTGTTATCAATCGTTCCACGCTTGGCAATATCTACACGGATGACTCGCGAGTACAGAATTCCCACCCCTTTGTTTTGAACTTGGAGCCCTGTCGAACCTCTCTTGCTCAGGAATTATCCCGTTCAGCACTTTTCGGTATCAGTTTCGTTCTTTTTAAGAAGGAACTGTCAAGTGGAAATATTTGTATTTCGACAAACATAAGATATCACCAGATATACGTAAGGGCTCCAGTCATTTCATGTAAAATGACAAATTTGCGACGATCACTTATTTTGCATAATATTGCGAATGGCGTAATTTGTACTAACATTTACGGTTAGAATTGAAGATGGCGTTGTAATAAAAAAAAAATTCCTTTGATTTTTATTGCATCATATTTGGCTGAACTGTCTTATCGGTAGACTGCGATATTTCATACATAAACAGCTTGGTAGTTGATATAAGGAAATGATGAACCAGGTGTAGGTGTTTTTGCATTATTTACTGATCAATCGGCTTTCAGAACTATAGATATGAATGCGTCAGTGCTGAGAGTTGGAGAAAATATGGAATTGATGCAACAGTTTCAACACGCGGTTAGAAAAATCTATAACTGATAAATTATAAATATCTTATGGTGTTACACTGGAATGTGTAATTCAAATGTAATATTTACATTATGTCAGAAGGAACATTCACGGAAGAAAGTCAAAATCATTGAAAACATCAAAACAGGCCGTCTGAAGCACATGAAACTAATGAAAGAGAAATAAACATATGATTTTCAACTTGCAAACCTTAAGGGCACCAAGGGCTCCAAGGTAATCGATGCTTTCTAATAAAATTAAAAAAATTTTAAATAACTTTCTCAAGACATAACATGAGAAAAAAAATCAATTCGTGAATCTCTCGATATCCCCCATGAGCATATCGCGCTTTGTTATCCCTTTTCCAAATTATATATCATTGCCAAAATTATTATGATGATATTATAATATTAACTTTGAATTTTTTCAACATTTTTGAACCAGGCTCTCAACAATTTTTGTTTAAATAAAAAATTTGTAATGTACAGTAGTCTCAACAGGAAAATTCAGTATTCCTATACGACATCTACCGAAAATATTAGAACTCCTTCATTTGGTAAAAAGCAAACATGGCTCGTCCTTTACCACGTGATTTCCACTTGATGACGATATTTGTGGGAATCATATTGGTGAAAATTCTTTTCTACAGACATTAAGTAGAATGAATGACGGTTTTAAATCAATATCATCAAATGGTTATGCAATATTCAGACATCTGTCTGCCTATTTCATATTTAGTTTGGAAACGTTTCTGAGTTTGAATCAGTTTGTTATACCTACTATCTTATCGAAAACAGAACACACTCATGTAACACTATTGAACAGCATCATCGTGACTAAAGTTTTTTCTCTGCCAAATGATCAATCTATTTTTCAATACGGTTGATCATATCTCAGTCTAAAATACAACACCTTCCAAATTTAAATGATTATCATGAATTAACATTAAATGAATAATCAACTCAATTAATTTACGTCAATGAGTCTATTTTATTTATCTTGCCATGTGACAACAAAACACTACTTTATAGATCACTCATAGGTTTTGAGAAACTATTTTTTCTACAATGTAAAACTGCTTTGAAAGAAGTTAAAAGTACTCGAAAAATTCACGTTTGAATCATCCATAAAAACGAAGGAAGCAGAGTTTACCTGAAACAGCTTCTTTCCTGCCTATATAACGCGACGGGCGCTAAACCACATAGATGTCACATATTCTTGCTCAATTTATATAGCAATCATATGAAACTTGAACCAAGCACAAACATTTCTTAGTACATCTCCACACAAAGAAAAAATGCCAATAACCAATTTAAAATGCCTAATTTTAGAAAAATTGGAGTTTAAAGAGAAAACGATTTTTTTCAATTTCGTGTTTTTAACCTTTTTTTTAAATATCTCTCAAAATACTAAAGATACGGAAAACGATACAGTACTAAATTGCAGCTTTTTTAATGACAAAAATTTCCCTGTGTCTAGATTTGTGATTGTGAATAATCGGCGAGATATAGTCGTTTAAAGGTAAGCGTCCATAGGTACGCATCGTACGGATCGTATAAAACGGATCGATTTGTGGTAGTGCGTCCACTGTATCCGTAGCGATCGGATTGCCGATGCGACCGCGACGGTCGGCTTTTAAGTAACATTCGCATTTTCGTAGTGAGTGGACGATCGGAAACATTACAGTGTGTAATGTTTCCGATCATGGAAAGTGATGAAGAACTTGTCATTATTGCTTTGTTATTAGATGAAGAAGAAAGGAGGGGAAATAAGAGAAGACATAGATTGTGGATACATGACATATTCAAAAAAATATCACAATTTGGAGAATATCATACACTATTCACTGATTTGCTCCATGATATGCGTAACAACAAATATAATTAAAGCACGTGTGTGTACTTAGTTTCGAAATGTAACAAAATTCAAATGATCTGTGAGGCGACCAGTGACTACCTATTGTGACATGCGTCCACTTATCGGCAATCCGCATGTTGTCATCCGCACCAGTCGGAAAAGTTGCCCCTTCGATAAATTTCATCGGCATTACCGACGGACCGATACGTGCGATCCGTCCGCTGCCGGTCAGTGGCCAAATGTATAACTTACTATACTAATAATTCTGAAATCCGTTTCGTACGATCCGTACGATGCGTACCTATGGACGCTTACCTTAACAACTACATTTACGATCTAATATCACCTTAGTCAAGCGCTTTAAACTCTCCCCATTTAAAAATTAAGGGATCTTGAGTAATTTTATCCACATAGTCTCTTAGCTCTTGAAAAGCTCTACGAAATCTTTCCTGAAAAAAGTATTTTCTATCACCAAAAATGAAGGAGCTATGCTTGAAAAACCAATCAATTTTTTTTTCGAAAAATTTGAATTACCCGCTTTGGAGCATAGTATTCTAAATAACCGATATATTCGGCCGTTATACGTTTTATGTTCCACTTTTTCCTTTCATATTGGAAGACAAAGAAGAAAAAAAATCTGCTCGCGTGTGTGAGTGTATATTTCGTTGATTTCTCACTAGTGTTTTCTAAAGTTGGAAGACATATTATAAAAATTTCAATGTTTTCAAGGATAGTTTATAACAAGGGTGGGTTGAAGGATTATGAAATTGTATCCTAAAGCATGAAACAATCATTATTTAACTATTTTTACCCATATTTAGGTTTTTAATGTTATCTTATAATTTTTGACAATTAGGGGTAGTTTCCACCCCATAAGAAACAAAAAGCGTACAACGGCAAAATATAGAAAATGGACTAGAGGGTGTAATAAGCCTAATACCAAATTTTTGAACAAATCGGCGCTGGACGAAAAAATGGCGAGGTTTTACCATTTTTTTAGCTTCATTTTCTGAACCTTTCTTCCCTTCGATTCGCAGATGATAATGCCAACAGATAATTCCTCAAAATCATATTTAAAAAATACTCATATAGACCAGGCGGCACTAACATATTTTTAGAAGAATTTTCAACAGTCCGCCTTTGAAAAAGGGATTGCTTGAGACCACAGAAATCAGAACTATACAGAAGCAAAGGAAAGCCACATTGCTCTGTCGCAGCTACCATTTAATATGAATGATACTTGTCACTGTCACTTGTGAAATTTAGTTGTGTTGATTACTTCATCTAGAAAGTGAGGGTATTTTAATATTAATGATGATTGGATAAAAATTATGGAATGCCTCTTTAAATTATTCATCAAAACATGTTGTTTTGAATTATATTTAGGAGTGTAGCATTCATTTTTTAATGACGAACAAAGTAATTTTCCTCAATGTGCGAAGCATGATTCCACTCAACATATGATTTCAAGCTTACTAAAATTTGTTCCCTCACCATCAAAGGTGCCGACTGCGCTGCGTGGTCAAAATCAGAATTAAAGTTCGCTGGAACACACTGTAGACGAAGAATAGTTACCTATTTCTGTTAATCCCACGATAAAAATAGTCAAATTGTCATTGACATAGGTACTGTGAACAGCTGGCTTTCATTGCATTTTTCCGCAAAACATGCGGAAGCGGAAACGTTGTAAGAAACGCTGCATAATTCGAAACAGTATATTTTTTGATTTTTGTGCTTTGGGCGTTGTTTATATGTGTAACAAATGCGGCATCATCTGAAAAAGTCATAAAAATTATTGTTGAACTCAACTAACGCAAATTATGGGTTTTTCATGCAGTACCACGCAGCGCGTGATTTTTTTGGCAGATTACCATTTGCCTAACTTTCAATTATTTCCCCTTTCAAAAGCAGAGTGTAAAAATTGGTCTAAAAAATCTGTCACTGCCACCCGGTCCAATATAGGTTTTGATTATCGTCTCCCACAAACCAAGGAAGAATAACTTAGTCATTCAGTTAACAGAATCCCGGGTGGAATTCCGTTTGGCGGACACACTAACGTATTTTGACCTCACGAACAAAAAACTCGAATGAAATTTTCGGCGCTCTCAATTAGTTTCGGAGATACGATACGGGCCAATTTTTAGGTGATTACTGGTATCTTTTAGTACACGTTTCTGCAGCAAAATGAAACTCAAAATGCCCCCTTTTTTTCATGAACACAATGTACACACCTTTAATCATCCGTTTTACACATTTGCTCAATCGAAAACATTACTAAAGAACCACAAAAAAAAAGAAAAATTCGGTATATGATAGCTGAGGTCAAGTGCCGGGATTTGTTGTTTTCCTGAATGCTGAAAAAAGGTGTATTTTTTCACAAAAAGTATGTTTAAGGGTGTGTACATTGTGGTGATGAAAAAGAAGGAAGCATTTCGAATGATACTTTGCCGCAGAAACGTGTACTAGAAAATGCCAGTAATCACCCAAAGGTAATACTTCGGTCGCTATGAGCACCTTTTTTAACTTTTTTCGTGGAACTTACGTAATTCGGCCTCCTCTACAGAAGATCTAAATGAAATTATCGGCGGTCTCTAATATTTTCGGAGCTACAGAGCCTTTTTGTTGTAAAACTTCACAATTTTACACATCAAATCTCTGGTGTTTGAACACACAAAATTTGTCCTTATTCGGATCAGACGCCACACACTCTCTTATTTACTCGTTTTCAACATTTTCAAGCAGAAAAAAACGTTAATTTTTCAAAGAATCCAACTTTCTCCAGAAGTCAACATTAATGCACTTAGTTCTCAACAATAACAATGAGAGCGGCAACACTGCAAATACATCACTTTCGACTGTCATTGCACTATGACATCACAACAAATTGCTTATGGTTTGAAAATAAATGCATTTTTTGGAAAACTGATGGTTTTTTCTGCTTGAAAAAGTTGAAAACGAGTAAATAAGAGAGTGTGTGGTGTTTGATCAGAAGAAGGACGAGTTTTGCGTGTTCAAACACCAGAAATTTGATGTGGAAAATTGGTGAAGTTTTACACCAAAAAGGCCCTGTATCTCCAAAAATATACAAAACCACCGATAATTTAATCTAGATTTTCTGTAGTAGAGACCGAATTACGTAAGTTCCACAAAAAAAATCAAAAAAAAGGTGCTCACAGCGACCGAAGTATTACCCCGATTTTTTAATTAGTGTACCCGACAAACGGAATCTAACCGAGTCCCGAACAGTTAGTTCATCCAACGCCGAATATTTTTGTTTGTTACGCTCCTCGACGCAACAGGCCCGAATCTTCCGAATCCATCTCTGCGCATTCCAAAGCAGCGGGCCCTCTGCCCTGTTACTTCTCACACTTAACAAGTCAGCCTGGCCAGACAGCTGGCGCCAAGACTGCGCCCACACTCCCCCCCAGTAGGGGCCATACAACTGAAAACATTCATGACAACTTCAGTGCAGCACGTCCCCTTACACAAGTCAGTTGGTCGAACTTCCTCGGCAGTTCAAAACAACCCTTCAGTACGAGTGTCAATTTTTTGTTTGGACATTTTACGCTCTGAAAAACTCAATGTGCCATAACTAGTTTAGTCGAAAACTTTGTAGTGCTGTGATATTATATTTTTGCTTCTATGGGATTATGACGATTGGAGATTTTCAAAAATCGCACGTGAAAGGTGAGTTTTGAGAAACCGGATCTTTGATATCTATTATATCACATTCATAAATTTTTTCTTATGTACCTACTTATCGAGATATACTTACATCATTCAGTATTATTTCAAGTACCCAGTTGTTTATTATTTTTTGGCCGAAATAGTTTTGTTATTGGAATTGGATCTATTATTAGAAAGTCTCAATGAAAAACATCGGGATGTTGACATTATAGCACATTTTTATACAAGCGTTCCTATTAATAGGCGAATAGTTTGGATTTTCTTGTGGGAGTATTTATTGATTCAAAATTCGGTAACACGCATTAGCTTTCGGGAAAATCGGTTTGCGAAACATTCATTACTACGAACAAGCATTCCATTCACAAACGGCAGCACGTTTCGAAATACATTTTCAGAAGCGAAGATTGGTGTATTTCAGTAGAATACGCACTCACATTTAAAAGTTTTTAGAATAAAGTAGGTACGTCAAGTAAATTCTCCGTACTCATTGTGTGATACATTACAACAAATGGTAAAACGTTCAGTTAGAAGAATTTTTGCTCAACCGATTTTCGCCCTCTACAGTAGAAGATTGTGTGCGAGCTGAGCATTGACGAGGTCCCACCTTTTATCGTGTGATTCCTACTTTTAATGGATGTTTCTTTTGATCGTTCTATTGGTGTATTCCTGTGGTAGAGCACTGAAAATGACATGTCGAGTGTGGATTTCTGATTATCATTTGTAAAAAGCGTTTCTTCATTCTTCGTCCTCGCAGTTCCGAACAAATCAGGATTTGAATTGTCTGCTCATCAGCCGCAATAGAAGATAATGTTTGCACACGAGATAGACATATCTCACGGCTCGTTATTCAAACATAAAAGCTATTGGATCCAAATGGAGGAAATTCTTTGGGGTTTTCGGGTTTTCGATGTTTTAAATCATTGAGCTGATCCTTGACATCTTTAAACGATCGAGGAAATTATTAACAAATAAATAGTTTGAGACTTGCTTTGACACTCCATTATATGGCAACCCAAAAAAGTAGTTGAATTTTTAATGTGGATGAATTTTTAATGTGGTTCCGAAATGTAAATTTCAAATCTTTCATCCCTTGGGGAATCTAAGGAATGTCATCAGACTGCAAATGAAAAGGAATAACAATGTAGGAAGGAATGCAGTTTAAATTCGTTATGTGTCAACCGAGGTGTCAACTCTCAGAAGTTTTCCCGAGAAAAAGTGTGGATTTATGCAGCCTCAACCCAACTCAACTTGAAACTTGGTTTCAACAATTGTTTATATAACACTCGATATAACTTTATATATTTCTTTATTGAAAAAATATTTTGACTGCTATTTCATATTCGATATCTCAATTTTTTGGCACAATATTATTTTCTTTGATCAATAAAATCTAGATTTCATTTTTTTTTTACCAAAATAATCCATTCAAAACATTTTTGTTCGGATATGATTGCCTTATTCGATTTGTATTTTTTATAAGTTTTTTGTTTTTTTTTTTGTTTTTTTGCTTGGTAGCGGGTTTCAAAAGACAATAATATAGACAATGAAAATCCGAACCATTATAGGTCCTGGCTTTTTGTTGTTCGCACAATATCTCAAATGAGCTTCTGAGGGGTTGTCTAGCAACCTGGTTGAAAATATTAAAAAGGAACGTAGTCAAGTATTCAATTCGAATACGGCCTAGGCAAAAAACAATCAAATATTCATTCAATCATTGAATAAAATATGGAAAAAACATATTTAAATGGGTTATCATTTCGACTTTGATACTAACATGGTTGGCAAAATATGTGGAGTATCTGTCATTTTGCTCTGGGAAATGTATAGTAATCAACTGTAGAATCGAGTGTATTGTTATAATTTTATTAACAGTTTTATAGCTACATCCTTGTAGGATTGCACCCTTTTAATTTCAAAGAATTCAGAACGACCCCATAGGCGATAAAGGTTCACCAACGTACTCCACTTTTGTACTGTATTTCTCAATATGTTTGCTGAAATATTCATACAGAAATATACATAGCAATATATTTCATGAACTGTTTTTTTACCAACCTAGTCATATCCTATTCAATTTCATTTGATGGCAAAATAACGATAAAATAATCATCGATCCGAGCATCGATCCTTCCAATGATATTATTATACTTGAAAAGAATCATTTTTAGCCTGATTACGTATACATGAAAAAATATGAAGATATTCAAAAAATTAAATGTGCTCGAGGATCTCAAGTGGCATTGCGAAACCTATTTCAGATTTTGCGATTTCTTTTTTCTAATTATATTATTATACTCGAAAAGAATCGTTTTTAGCCTGATTACGTATACATGAAAAAATATGAAGATATTCAAAAAATTAAATGTGCTTGAGGATTTCAAGTGGCATTGCGAAACCTAATTTAGATTTTGCGATTTCTTTTTTCTAATGATATTATTATACTTGAAAAGAATCGTTCCCGAGAAGATGAATCTATAAATGCCGGTCTACTCTCAATAACACCGTCAAAAATTCAAATCAAGCATGTTCTCCAGGACCTCTTCGTTGTGTGCAGAACTATGAATGGACAAGGATATGCATTTTTTTCGAATGAAATTAAGAGGTGTCGTCTATACTAAACGAAAAATGAAATAGGTACTTCCAGAGATACTTATCTTTTATCTCTTTCAAAGCATTCATCTCTATTTCAAATAAAAGATTCGCAGAATGCGCTTATAATGACCCAATTAAATGTGATAACATGGCAATGAAATCAAAGATTCCTGCAACACCATTATCCGAGCCAATATCAATAATTTTGCTGCTCAACCAAAAAATGAATGGCATTTTAGAACTGATAACCTCATTGCAAAACAAGCGTCAATGACCCTCCTAGCATGGTAATAAATAAACACGTTTCTCTTCCATATTGACATATCGACTCATAGTGCAGAACTCATCACGTGCATTATGCATTTTTTCGAGAATGGTTGGATGGATCTGTCCTCTCAATTAATAATTTAATTCGCAATGATAGGAGATATGACGAAATGATTTACTTATCGTTTTTTCTTGTTTCAGACATCGAAATGGCTCTTCCTACTACAGACGATATGGGATTTTGCTCAAGCGAGGACTACTTAGAAAACGAAATCCATTCTCCAACAGACAGCTCCGATGACAGTGTAGAGGTCAAAGTTTCCGCCATTTCTTTGACGAACAAAAGAAAACTAGTTGAGTCCAGGAATACGCCAGAAAGCTTTTCAGGACCCTTGAAGAAGAGGATGTGCCTGAAAGTTAAGGCAGAAATAAATGACAGTCATCCTTTCAGGCCTTGGAGTCCCAGTCCCACCAATGCCGCTGAAAAAGTCATAATTAAAAGTGAGCCCCCTTTCTCAGTGCCATCACCAAAAAGTCATTATCTACCACGAACGGAACCAAAACCAGAACCTCAGTTTGCCCCGTATTTTCGACCTCCTTCTCCTATCCCTTTCTACCAACAAACCGAACCCGTTTCTCTAGTGAAAAAACGTGACAATGACGACGATATCAAAGCAGAAAAAAGTGATACTAGTTCCCAAGACTTGCGTGTACCTATCCACCCCCAGATCCAAAGCCTTTCCACCGTGGAAACTGAAAGGATGATCTTGAAAACCAACGAGATGTTTCCTTCATTGCAAGCTTCATCTACCAGCGGAAGTAGTGGTAAACAATCCCTCGACTGCCAACGAAGGGAGCAGAGAAATTACAAAAACATGACGAGGGAGCGGAGGATTGAGGCCAACGCGAGGGAAAGGACGAGAGTGCATACAATAAGTGCAGCTTTTGATACCCTCAGGAGGTCCATTCCCGCATACTCTCACAATCAGAAACTGTCAAAACTGTCCGTTCTGAGGATAGCCTGCTCGTACATTATGACCTTGTCTTCCATTGTTGATGATGATGCGAGTGGCGATGCACCTTCCACTTCTGAGTGCGTGGATATGGTCTCAAGAACTATTCAACGAGAGGGAAAATTGAGGAAAAAGAAAGATGATAATGACTGAAGAGTGCCAAATTATTGTTTTATTTCCGAGTTCCTAGGTTTTGAATTTATTCCAGTTTTTTGAACTGCCAAAACGTGCTTGTACTTATATTGTATATAGATTTTTACAAAGAATATTTATTTGATTATTTAATTAAAATATCTTTTATTTCGATAAAGTGTTTTCCTTTCGAATGGTTCAACTTTGGGAAGAACATTTCATACCCTTCCATTAGGGACATTATATGAACTCTTCTACAATGATTTTCAAGGTAGCAGTTTACATTCCTGAGCTTTTTCATTACTAGTGAAAAAAAGCATGTTTAATGCACGACAGTCTCACACTATGCACAATTTTTCCATTATTTCGCCAAAAACTTTTCTTGAAATCTGATAACTTATATTCACATCAGAGGAGTCTCAGTTCCTCCAAAAATAACATTACATTCATGTGACGTCCCAGAGACATACCAAAAAAAGCAAGGGGAAGTCCCTGGGATGACTAGTTTGAGGCTGGGTATGTTCTGTGGATATCCCTGAGATATCATCTCTCCACATAAAAGAAAAACGTATGGGCACAGGTCGGATATCCACTGGATATCACATTCGAGTCCATATCCTGACGTTTCAGCCATACACACATTCATTGGGCTTCCCTAGGATATTTTGTATTGCTCGGGTTTTCATATTGAATGCGTTGCATATCATTTTATACAATAATGAAAATTGATATATTACCAATATGATTGTATGGCTTGAAAATTCACTCGTTAAATTCTGAAGAGTGATCGCAGAGTATATTGCGCCATCTTTTAGATAATAGCTGATAAAACTTGAAATTACCCTAACAGTTATCACAGTTACCGGTAGATGGCAAACAAATAATTCAAATTAAAGTAGGAAATTAAATAAGAGTGCTTCGAGTCTGAGCCATTGTCTATAGACAATGATAATTCCATAAGGTTGACTGACTATACATGCTTAGACAATGTCTGAGCGGTTGATGCATAGATGCTAATTTTTTGCAGTCGATAGTATATTAAAGCATTGTTTAGAGAAATATAGTTGGTCAACCTCATGGGAATATACTTTGAAGGGATAGATACCTCGGGTAGATAGCACTAGTGATTTTGTTTTCAAATCATGTCTCTTCTTTAATTTTTTTACGGACGTCGTAGTTTGAGTTACACATTTTCTTGTTAACTTATACATAATACTATAAGATGGCAATCAATTCAGAAACAGAAGTGTAATAATTGATCAATGTCGTATATCATTCATATTTTGAAGATTATTTTATTTCATTTCCTTAATTAACTTCTATTTTAACTCTATTTTGAAGCTTCATTATCTTTCTCTCAACATTTCAGTCAAACTGACAGACATGAATGAATTGCCATCTTATGGCATTTTGTATAAATTTTCAAGAAAATGTTCGATTCGAGCTACAGTGTGCATATATAAATACATTCAGAGTAGTAAACTTTGTCGTGCATTGTCAAATATAAGGAAATATCGATATTATACTGTAGATGGCGCAACAAAAACGCTTCAGATCCTTTTTACACAGACATTGAGTAAGTATAATATCTATGAATAATGCTATATATCTCTATAAACAATGCTATTTATTATCACTATGAACATTACTTCAGAAGAGTATTACCTTCCGGGGAGAATATCTGATAAGGATAACACACCGAGTTATCGGAACGTTCTTATTATCAGGGGTTCGTTCTTACCTGAAACGAATAATAAGAAAAATATTTAATGTGGTCCAGTGACTCCCCTTATCAACTTTATTTCTGAAAAACTAAAACACGAGTTTTTGCCTAGCTTGGGGGTAGGTTCCCCGTATAGCAGGTTCTGAAATTATGAAAAAGTTTCAGTAAAATAAACGAAACAGGAATATGAATCGCCTTATTTATTATTGCCTCTGTATCGTCAAAATTTCGCCAAAACAACGAAGGGTAGCTTATAAACCGTGATGAACAAGGTAGAAATAATTATTTCCATACATGAAAATTCGTGTTGGTACTCAAGGGAGATCTCACTTGCGCCTCACAATGAAATAATCAATGACATTCTTAAGCATATAAATACTTTAACTCTTTCGTAATGCAACCGCATACAAATATTTTCATGGGTTTATAAAATGAAAGAATATTCAATAAACGTCCTTATTGGCTAGACTTATCTGGTTCTGTCCGTTGCGAAGGGTGATGGATCTGATTTTCCTTTCAGCAACAAGATGGTAAATCGGGACAAATATTCAGTTTCCCTGGACTGGAACGATCTATTTAGGGATGATAGACGAGAGCACAGGATAACACCAGCCTATCAAGACTCAATCCCGGTGTCAAAGGGGACTTGACTCAAGGGTGGAAGGTCCTAGGGGTGGAAAAACAAGCAAGTAGCTCTCCTACTGCAAGGACAGGAGAGCAAAATGCTGGTAAACATAAAAAGCAATATCCGACTAAGTCGATAGCTAGAGGAGTATTACCATACTCAACAGGATGATTTCAACAAGAAATGTAAATCAACCCACAAAGTAATTCATCAGCACTAAATTCACGTTTTGAGATTTAATCCTCAACTTGGAGAAATTTTCAACAACACAAATTCAAACTCAAGACGACATCGACAGAAATGATATTTCCACATGAATCGAGGATGTCTTTTTTTGAAAATAGAAGTTCCAAAGGCATAGTTCAACAAAGGTTAATAAGACCTCGAAATTATGACTGAATTCATCAATATAAGGATTTATATCGAATCAGGAAACCCGTAATGGCAAGAACTTACGCCACAAAAATATTTCTGGTAGAAAATAATGCTCGGCAGTTACAAAAAAAGACGTGAAATTTATGTTCACACCGCAAAAACCTCAGCGCACGGTCATGAATAAGATTCGACTTCAGTTCACTATATTTATTCATGAATAGTCCCTTAGAGTAGATAACCCATATGACATATCGATATTTCTAAAGGCTCTCCTCCTATAATAGCAATGATTGAAGCAGAATAATTTTATTTGAAATATAAAAATTTGAACCCTTAACTAAGAGGAGGAAATTGTGTCGTGCCTTGTCAAATAATCAGAAATAGCGACATTATAAGGTGGATGACGAAACAAAAACGGTTGAAATCCTTTTTACAGACATTGACTAACTATTTTATTTGTCTATAAACAATGCTTGAAAGCATTCAAACAATAAGGTAATAAGGTTGAATTACTTATTATGGATATTTCCAAAGGATGGCATTAGGAAGATAGTTTCCACATCATGTCTTTTCTAAAATATATTCTTCAATTGACGTCTTCGTAGCTTTATTCGCTTATTTGCTTTCACATTCATAGCACACCATTGCTGCTTTCTTTTTGAGTGTTTCAAGCCCCGGTGCTCTTAATTCTAGCTTTACTATTGGTGGAATTTGACACATGTCATTTTTCAACCAATGGTAAAGCTAAAATTAGCTGCCCCGGGGCTTGAAACTCCCAAAAAGAAAGCTGCACATAAATAATTTACATTTTAACGGTTATTTTAGAATGTGTAAACAACTATTTTTGGTAAAACCATTTTATATTTTAACGGTTATTTTAGAGTGTGTGAACAACTATTTTTGGTAAAACCATTTTATATTTTAACGGTTATTTTAGAATGTGTAAACACGTATTTTTGGTATAACCATTTTATATTTCAACGGTTATTTTAGAATGTGTAAACAACTATTTTTGGTAAAACCATTATAGTTCTCATTAGCATTGTTGACATTTCAGTCAGACTCATACTTAGAAATATCTCGGTATTACTTCGTTATTCATAGAAGGAAATTGTGTTAAGACTTATCAAGTGAACAGAAACAACAATTCAGTTGGTTAAACTTGATAACACCTATTTATAGTGAATAGCTTACTCCATTGACCGAGGTCGACGGCAGATAGGCCTTGTTACTAACTTATTCATTTTTTTATGAACGAAAAACCATCTGTTAACAGCATGGTTATTCACCGTTCCATCAACTATGAAACGTGAAGCTCAAAATGAGGAGACTAATTTGTCTCTCAAGCAAAAGAAATATGTTGTATGGGGACAAGTTTAAATTCATTAAATACTCATAAATCCATTTTCCAAAAAGTTTCCCTTTTACTTGATTTTCTCATAAGGAATTACATTTCAGACCCTAGAGAAAAAACTACATCTTGCTTGTTACTGAATTTTGAATGCATTCAATTTTTTTCAACCAAATTCTTATGCATGTACAGTATAACCAGGTTTCTAAAAATAGAAGGATATTTAAAAATCATCAGGTTGGAAAGGAACTTGAAATGTTTAATCTGTAATATGATCGTAATTTCTGATATTGGATATGAAAACACACAGTATTTATTATTTATATCATATCACCTATATGCACACAGTAACCTGAATTCTCAAAATCATCTTTAATGAATAGAAAGGAAACTGAAACTATCAAAAAGCCATATTTATTTCCTCTCACATCATCATGAGGAAAACAATTCACAAAAATCTAATTATAAGTCATATATCTGGGTGTAGCTGAGAATTTGGCATAGGACTTGATAACCTTATTGACAGCCTCCAAAAAGTCTTTTTCCGTTGCAACCTTCCTTCTTGCTCT
Source organism: Zygogramma bicolorata (assembly GCA_032362365.1). Taxonomy (NCBI): domain Eukaryota; kingdom Metazoa; phylum Arthropoda; class Insecta; order Coleoptera; family Chrysomelidae; genus Zygogramma; species Zygogramma bicolorata. The sequence goes on along the minus strand of JAVJAQ010004661.1, from coordinate 138,847 downwards.
GATAGCAAACATACCAGCTTCAGTGCAAACACTTCTTATCTCAGCCCCAGTTGAGTTTGGACACAACCTGGCCAAAAGTTCGAAACGTATATCTCTCTCTACAGACATGGAACGGGCATGAATTTTGAAAATGTGGGTTCGACCTTCGAGGTCAGGCAGACCGAACTCAACTTTACGATCGAGACGACCCGGTCTCATGAGGGCAGGGTCGAGGGTATCCGGACGGTTAGTGGCCATCAAAACTTTGATATTTCCACGAGGATCAAAACCATCAAGTTGATTGATCAGTTCCAGCATAGTACGCTGAACCTGAAAACAGAAATAGAATTAGTAGATTGAATTTTGGGGTATACTATTTCATATACAACCATCCAAGTTACATATCACAATCTTCTAACATCTCTGAGCGATTACAAATGCATAGGATTATTGTTTAGGTCGATATTGAATGAAAATCGTTAAGAGTTGAAAAACCAAAAATTGAAATAATCCTAGATCTCTATAATGGGATCAGAAATTCCTTCTTCACCCAAATTCAATCGAGAACAGTAGAATTAAATATTGCTGGATGAAACATACAAATATCGAATGATTATCATAGTATATGAGCTGAAAAGGTGGGAAAGACAGAATTAAATGCGAGCAAATCATCTAATCAAACTTGAAAAAGTGTAACACATTGTTTTATAGGCGTTATTTCAATAAGAATCTACATGGAATGGGAACAAAATGTCTTGTCTTACTTTTCGACTGATCTAAATAGACAGTTTTTCAATATATACTTTCAATGATATACATTTAAAGGGGGATGCAATAATGTATCTTGAGCTATTTTAAAATTTATAGATGGGTCTGAAAAGCAACTCCATATTTAGTCTTCAACCTTGTTAGAAAAAATGAATTTTTAATTCTGCAGAGAAAATATCAGTATTGAGATAATGACCTCAAAATTAATAAAAAGCTATTGACCTGAAAGTGATAATTTTTCAAAGGATAGGTAATGATGACAGTCCCTAGTGGTCAATCCAATGTAGAGCTAGCTCCACAACTTTGATTTATTAGATAAAGTACTGGAAAACTACGGAAATAAATTTGTTGATAACATAGCAGTGATGAATAATTTATTTTGAACATGAAAATTTTCGACTACCACTTTGAGAATGAATTTTTCTTCATTTTAATCTTTACCACAGAATATCCTATCAAATAACTATCACCTCTCTTTGAAAAAGTTAAGTGAAATATTTAACAAGTAGTTGAATGATTTCACTTTGGTTGGATTAACAATTACAAAATGATGCAATGCTTTTCTTTCTGGAGGAAATCATCTTTAAATGATTGATTGCAGTATTTTGCGGGTTTTTGACTTAGTCATTATGCTCCAAAAAATCGAAAGTGAAACGAGGTTATAATTAATTTGTTCATATTGATATTCATCAAGTGTTGGTCAGTAATTTGACACCAGATAAAATGATAATTTAAAGTGGGATAACCCAGGATAAGATCTGGGTTTTTTATTTGTGAAAAATGACACTGCTAATATATTCTTTGGAGAAAGTTCACTGGAAAACTTCCCAATGTCTGCTACTTTGGCATCGAAATGATTCATACACATTGGTTGTTTGTTTGTCTTATAGATTTTGAAACATTGAATTTACAGAAATTGTCAAATCAGTACACTATTTTGAAAGAGTTGACATATGCATGGTACAGCAGAATGTTGTTAACTGGTGATATCACAAAATATGAAGGTGTGAAAAAAAAAATTTGGAAACAAAGGTAACAACGGCATTAGCCAGTCACAAAAAGTTCATTCTCAAACTTAATAGTATGTACAGGAGCAAGAATATATCCAACTGCCTTTCCATTAGTTTGAGGAAAATATATAATGAAGGAAGTTTCAGAAAAAAATTATAAGAGCTTCTGGTTACAAAGGACTAATATAGTATTGGCAAAATCTGCCAAAGACTTTTTAATTATATGTAGTGATTGTCTCAATATATATACCTCCACCAATTGATGTGCTAAATAAATGATTACATTTGTCAGGCAACACTGTACACCTAGATTTATATGCAACATGATGATAACCAGAACCATTTTGATATTTTATTTTGACTTGTAAATCAACATCTTTTATTTTTTGTACTTCAGATATTTTAAACAATATTTTTCATTTCCGACTTATAGGTTTTTACATTGAACTTGATTTGGAAACAATTACCAGTTTCAAGTTTGCTTCAGCAGCAGACACAATGTTCTACCAGAAAAAACACTTCCATGAATATTATATCAATTAGTCTGGTTCTTTCAAAAAATATGACAAAATACCTTGACAATGTGAAAAAATTGACATAATTTGAGCTAAAACTGAAGAGACTGAACAGTATTTCACTCACCTCATTATCACCTCCTGCACCATCATCAAACCTTGCTCCACCAATAGCATCAATTTCATCAAAGAAAATGAGACAAGCCTTCTTAGACCTGGCCATTTCAAATAGTTCTCTCACCATTCTAGCTCCTTCTCCCACATATTTCTGCACCAGTTCAGATCCGATGACCCTAATGAAACAGGCATCTGTGCGGTTGGCCACAGCTCTGGCACAGAGCGTCTTACCAGTGCCAGGAGGTCCAAAGAGTAGAACACCCTTGGGTGGTTCAATGCCGAGTTTGACGAATTTTTCAGGCTGAAAGTTTTTCCACATATCATGACTGAATGGAATCATTAGATTCCTTTATAATCGATTTCAAGGTAATGATTGATTATTGTTTTAGTCCAAAACAGAAATGTATTAGATATTTTCAGTTTCTAAACTGGAGAAGGCAGAGGTGGTACATAAGATGTAAATATGATTACATTTTTAAAATACCTATTAATGCAAATAATTTTTTTTTAGAAATTTCATAACACTTTCCAAAGATTTGAAAATTGTGCTATTTTTTATCAATGGTGTTTTCCTTGACCTGGGTTACTATGTTTAATGTTTTTCATACTGATTATGGATTTTCTGGAAATGAAGCTAATTTCTATTTCATTCTATGGAGAAAAGTGATATCTCCGAAGATATCACTGTTATAACTGCTAATCTATATTTCGTTCATTCCAGACAAAATCCAAAGAATATAAATTGAGGCTTGAATCTTCTATGAGCACATTCAAAATGCCAGAATCTATTTTTCATGCATCAACTCATACAGGTGTTCAGATTAATAACTTACATGTAATAATGGTGTCTCGACAACTTCCCTCAACTTTTCAATTTGCTCTTTACAACCTCCAACATCACTGTAGGTTACATCAGGTTTCTCTTCAACCTGCATCATAGTTACCGTGGGGTCAATTTTAGGAGGAAGAGGTATATGGATTTGATACTTATTCCGGTCAACACTAAAATAAAAATCAGATTACTTGCTTTCACTCTTGTCATCTTCACAACCACTTACCCAACTCTCATACCCTCTTCAATATCTGTAGGAGCCACAGAGTCCGCCAGATCTACGACAAACTTGGCAAACTGTTTAACATTGATGATATATTTCGGATCATCAGTATCTGCATTTATGATTTTCGTGCAACGAGCTACTTGTAGAGGTTGTTCATTTTGTAGTGTCTGTTTATCTGCTGCTAAATCCCACAAAGCAGGTGGAGCCAATCCAGTATCTGACTCTTTGATTCCTGTTAATTCATTTACCCGCTTGATTATGGTTTGTATGTCATCTTCGCAGGTTTTTATGGTTTTTGTGTACTGCCCTTGTCCCTGAGAATATAAATAGAATGAAGTTTCAATATGATAGCGACCAGAAAAAACTCACATATGTCTTCAATAGTGCAATATCTCCCTCATCCAAAGCTGCAAATAGAATACAACAATTATTGAAAGGAACAGAATGTGTTAAGTTAACCTAATACCTACATTTTATTTCCTTCTCTGGTTCTTCTGTAGAGTCTTTTGTTTTTCTCATATCATCTCCCAAGTGATCTGGCATTTTGGAAATGTCTTTGTAACAAGACTATCTCTTTATTTTCAAGCGCGACGAATCTTTCAGGTGCAACAATTACAAGCAAGATTTTCGAAAACGTCAGTGATGGAACGAAGACAACAGACAGGTGACAGGTTCAGTGACTTATGACATGACATTGATGTCTAGTTAGCTGCGTTCAGATGATCTTAGGACGGATGCATGGAAATTTCGCATTTATTATGCGAAATTAGCCGAAGTTGATGCTTTTCAATTTTCCTAGTGTCAAACACCCTTGCATTCGAAGATTGAATTTTTTAAAGTTTCCTCCTTTTTCCGTTGTGTTTACTCCATCCATTTCATTTTCTCTTCTTAATATATCATAACCACTTGAATTGTCAGAACCTTGGACATCGTGCGATACATAGACAAGAGTTCTATACTGTGCGATGACAAGAATACCCCAGGTACTGTGTGTTGGAGTGTTTTAGGTTTGTTCGGTTATGGATTGATTCATAATAGTTCCAAATAGACGACGAATCAATGCGCAGAATACAATGTGGTTCCACAACAGTTCTGTCACTGTTCTCAATTATAAAAAACTAGAACAGAAATAATCTGAGAATTGACGTGGTTTTCTTTGAAAAATTTATGTATTTTTATGTTTTTGATCTATGACTTTTTCAAACAATTCGACATATTGAGAAAGGATATAAGTTTCATCAAAAGTATGAAATGAAGCGTGTAGATCAAATATAAAACTCTATAAATATCAGTATCCAGTAGAGGGCTAATGTTGATAGTATAAAGTAAGGAACATTTACTTACCATTTTATAAAAAAAAAAACGTCAGCAGGTATTCAGCACTTATATAGTTCTTTAGAAAAATAGTAAACAAAATATAACACAACCAACTCACACAACACCTGACAAAATATGAATAACTTTATATGTAAAAATTAGCTTGATTGTTTTTATGCACTTGTTGCACGGTCCAGTGTACTAACTAGTTAAAAACGCCCCTCACTCTCACGATACATTGCTTTTACATTGCTCCACTCCAGGCAATTCATGTCTGAACAGGAAAAGTCAAGAAACAAGAAATCGCATGACCTAACTGGCTTGACTTCTGACTTGTTTGTTCCGTAAATAAGGGATGCAGCTAAGATGTCTAGAAGGATGGTGTACCGAGTTATACCTGGGCATGTTTGGGGTAAACTTGGCGACACATGCCTACTATGATAATAAGCATCATGACCCCTTGACATCAAATCAGTTCAGATGGCGTTTGCAACGAAAAGAGTTACAAATTTCCTAGGAAATGTATAAATGGCCGACCTGACGGCTGGCTATACTTTTACTTTTGGACGCTGACTGATCAACAACCTATATTATTTGTTCAGAATACTGGCCAAATTCCCTATAATTGTGTTCCTTTCATTCGATTTTGTTTTTTATGAGTATGACATTAGATTTTGCTCATTTTGTTGACTGCTCGAATCGAAGAATATAGTTTGTCGATCGATCGGTTAACTATGCACTTCCAATTAGCGTCAACTAGCGATGAATTTGAGAAACACACCACGATACGTAAAAATGACACTAATGACAGATAAGTGTCGCCATAAAATTCTAAACAATATCGCATCAGTCCCAGCACCATATCCTTCTAGACATCTTAGATGCTGCTTTCTGCAAGTCGACCGAAGTCGATTCTCGATAGCGGTGGGCTATTTGTTGCGGCTTCGTGGTACAATGGCCTGCTGTCTTGGGCAGTGAGAGTTTGAGACTTTGGTCGTCTTCCAGCAGATGCCGTTGCCTCTTGGAGGTTAACACCAATAACACCTTCTGTACCAGTTTCAGAGATTTACTTCGTGAGGAGTAGATAGTTCCAAACGTTTGTGTTCACAGTCCAGCCAAGTGTCACTGATGAGACGTAGTAGGTCGAAACACTGGCTGGCATTGGATTTGTGAATGTAATCATTTCGAACATAGAAATTCTGATTAATCAAGTCTTAGTCTTATATCGATAAATATTCCGAGTATAAAATATTTATCCACTTCTGTGAAAATTAATGAATACTTATTTGACATCATCATCAGATGATAAAAATAAAATTTTCCCCCTCATGATGATGCTGGATTGATCAGTACAACGGGTTCTTTCCCCGTGGTTTGTAATAAAAGCATGAACGAGCACTAAGGCAGAAAATACCTGATAATAGTATTTAGTATTAAGCCTAGTATAGACACTAGACAGTGCGAGGCCGCTCGCTGCGAATGCCTCGTGGCAAATGCTCGGCTTTGCCTCGGACTGTGGATACCGGGGTTGCTCGCTATGAGGCGTTCGCGTCGCGCAATGTGAAGCGAGCAACCCCGGTATCCACAATCCACAGTCCGAGGCAAAGCCGAGCATTCGCCACGAGGCATTCGCAGCGTTCGCAGCGAGCTGCCCGCACTGTCGATACTAGGCTTTATGTTAGTTCAATATTAGTATGTTATATAGCTTAATTCAGCAACGCCTATAATCCTTCAATACGAAATGTATTTCTCAGTCGCTTGCCAGTAAACAGCAAGCACCAGCATTTTTGGAAAAATGCCTGATAGCCAGATGCCGACTAGAGGGACGAGGGAAACGAAGATGTTGCTCCTCGAAGCTTTGTAGTGCTTTTTGGGCGCTAGAAAGGGTATAAACGTCACGTGAACCCAAGTCGGTATTGGTACACGTGTATTCGAGCAACAGACCTCAACTATATTTATATTTATAAGCAACCAACAATTCGGCTGACCCAAGAAATTTTGTTGAAATTTCACCTATTATTTTTGCGGTCCGTGCTAAGAATCCTATGTAATAGCGGTTTTCAAGAGAGAAAATATGGCAACTCCATGATGACAATGGGATGTCTTATTATAAAACACAGTAAGCATGAAAAGGAAAAACAATATACCAAACTGATTACTTGGTTAGAGTTGACGATGACTTTTTATCGTGAGCTATATCACAGTAAGTGAATTGAAAAAAATGAAAGCACATAAAGTCAAATCAGCTGAGGCAAATCAACAGAAAAAAAAACAGATGACAGACCTCCTGAAAACTCAAATGTAGAATGATCTTCTCAATGGAGCTGCACAAGGTAATGCTTCTTTCAACTGTGCCACAATACCAATATTTTTTTTATTTGCTGACTTATAGCGCCTAACGAAATTCAAACAGTAAAATAAAAAATATAGTATTCATGCTTCATTTTCATTATGCCAAGTTTCAATTTTTTGAGCTTACTCGATCAAAAAATAAAAGGAGGGGACATTTGAAGAAAAGCACTGTACACTACTTCATGCATGATGCTGCAAGATTTTCAAATGTATCTAAACACAGTTAGTGTAGCATGTAACAATCAAATCGAATAAGTCGGTTTTCTATGTACTTTGATACGTTATTCCGCAATAATTTCCATTTATTATGAAAGAAAGTTCTGACATTTTGTTTCTAATTGAAGCGAAAAGTTATATTGCAGAAATATTAATTTTTGTATGTATATAAATGGAAATAGACATCCGTTTGGATGCCCTTCACTGATCAAAATCTAAAGATCATTCTATGGACACAAAAAGAAAGCCGTAAGTCCATCACATGTTCACATGGAGAAATAGACGTGAAATGGACGTCGTTCTAAATGGATATCCCTTACCAATAAAATTATGATAAGTATATCTTATCTATAGAGAAAAAAAAAGACTACAGTCGAACCTTAGTCGACCTATGAAAGGCATCACCTAGATACTCTCTGATGTTTTATCTCATGCCTCCGTGTTTTTGATCATATATTTTAATAAATCGTATTCATCACTCCTCCAGCATTGTTTCTTTACTGACTAGTCATCTTGGCATAGTCAAATGAGGATAAGCTCGTCTCCTAATCTGAAGGGTCAATAGTTCATTTTTTTCGCCTGGAGTTTTTTCAACAACAACAGCTTCAGTCTGAGTAAGCCATATCAGGTAATGCTCAAAAAGGCTCAAGAGGAGAACATTTCTTATATAGATAGATTTAAATCTTTATTTGTTTCATTTGTAAAAAGTATTTACAGAACCTCATAGAGAACATGGCGGTTCATAACTCGTCGATTTTTTTTGATAATACCAAACACACTTGAATGTTGAGTCATGATTACATTAAACAAACTTTCACGCGGGGGTTTATATCTCGAGTACACCAAGTTTAATGGGTTATAGTGTGTGCACATCCATGATATTCGAAATTTTGCTCAGCAAATGACCTAGGTGTATAATAATTTGATAAAATCTTGAGACCGCAGGTCGAGGGATTTCATCCTTGGTTATTATACAAGAAAGAAATATTTACGAAATTTTGGGAATACACGCATTTTGGTCTATTGAGCTTGTTGTAGGAGATTGAGATTATTTTCCGAAAACTTCAAAATCGAACACAGGATAAATATAGTACCTGAAAAGTGAGCCAAAATCCAGGTTTATTTTGATCTAGTGCAATTATTCATTGCTTGTTGAAGTCATCCTTTTTTTGAACAATGCTTTCACACGAGCCACTTTCAGTTGTTCGGGAAAATTGAATTTTTTCAAAACATAGATATTTAATGTACGTGTCAAAGAAATTGAAATCAAGTTTGCTACAGATATAGTTCGACCAATGTTGAAGTAACAATCTATGGAGATAACTGCTGCTTTCAAAACATGATTGAACTGTTACACTATTGGAACCGAATGAAAAGCGGCAGATCAACTGAGCCTGCATCATGCGGCCTCAAGGCAATCTTACGCTTTGCACCTCAATTTGTCTAGTTCTCCTGCACTTCATCTTCTGATATTTTGTATGTTCGTTGATGTATATGTGTGGAATACAAATATAAATTGTCATGAGTTTTCCAAATCTTACCATTTTGGCAGCTTCTGACACTCTTTCATCTTCTACTTGGTCTTCTGACAATTTTTCTCGTATATTCTTAATGCTCTCCATTGTTTATATAAATTTCCTACCTTGCAGACAATCAGTTATTTCTCAGAAAAAACTACAATTTCAGCCACTTACCAACGCTTCAATCTTCCAGACTGCTTTCTGACGTTTTGCTTTTGCGAGTGTTGAAAGTCTGTGGACTGAGGTATGTCGCTCGACCTATTCTCAGCTCTTAGAGTAATTCTACTCGGCATATACCTCTCCATTTCCAAACTGATAATATCATATATTAGCTTGCCACATTGAGTTGGATCTCCTGAACACAGACATATTCTTCTTCAAGGTAAATCTGGGATAAATATACGTAGCCATCCTAGTCGCCAGGCTTTTAATGCCACACAAGACGTGTAGGTGATTTCTCATTTGGAGTAGAGCATGGTGGAGTATTGGAGATCAGCAGAGTATGACTAGAATCACCATGTGCGGCAAGACTTTCAGTTTGGTAGAAATCAGAATGAATGGTGGAGGAGATATCGAGTGTATTTGCAATTTGTTCATTAGTATTAGCAAGATATCTGTTGTTCTAGACCATAAGTGACAGCGAAAGTCTCTGCTTGAAAAGCTAGTGCCATGCTGAATTAAGAACATTGAAAACATTCATGATGATTAGGATTTGAACCGTTGGATGTTTTCTGCTGGATGGAGTTAATCTCATCTGATAAAAATTCAAAAAGGTTATTGGAAGAAGTTATAAGCTTGAATCACCATATTACATTAATTTGTTTCCAGTTCTAGTCCCTTTTTGTGTGGCCACGATAAAGTATTCCAAGAATATAACCACAGAAGGACCATTCTTGAATTAAAGCGAGAATTGAGTTCATAACCTCATATGGATTTTATTTATAGAAAAGTTAACCTGTGTTTCTCAAGAAGTCAGAATATCTGGTTCAATCAGCTGATGGTGAATAATATCGAAAACACGGATATTGCAGGAATCAATTTCCAAAATTCCGGCGAATTCATGATTCAAATTTGATATTAACGAAACAATCTGCCAATTTTCGATGATAATATATCACCAAATGGACAACATGAACGTGGGCAATCCACAGTTTGGGTATTTTGGCAAACAAAGTGTTATATAACGAGATAATAATAATTCTATTTTCGAGCTTATATTACATGCAACATGTGCATTATGGATTGTTTGTGCTCCAATTATTAAATGGGTTTCGAGTTTTGACATTGTCATTTTAACGCAACATTTATTTCACATATCGACAGATGTGTGTGTGGAGGAACGTTAAGATATAATTGTACAATTTTAAAATGCATTCTAATTTGTGCCGCCTTTCACATTAGTGACGACATTCCAATTTGCCAAAATCTCTAAATCCAGACTAGAGGACTATTTAACATAACAAACTATTTTATCTCGGTTATAGAAAGAATATTTCAACAGTAAATGTCATTACCCACTTGACAAACAATATTTATCAATCGCTAGATAATGAAATACTAACTCTCTGTATTTTTCTTGATTCAGCGAAGGCGTAGTTTGATACAGTCATTCATAAGTTACCTCAATTTTTTTAAACTATTGGCTCTCGCAGAATAACACAAAATTTATTTGTGAGCTACCTCAGTGAAAGAATTTAACAATTGCAAATTGATAATGCGTTTTGTGACCCGAAAATATTTGAATACGATGTACCACATGCTAAAGTTTAAGGTCCCTTATTATTCATTATTTATTCAAACGATCTGCTTACATTCAAATCACACGAAGATATTCATTCGTTTGCTAATGACACAGTTAGATTCTATAAAGATGAAAGTTGGGCAGAATTGCAAACAACTGTTATAGGAGATTTTGGAAATATAAAAAAAAAGTTTGATGAAATCATATTAATTTATTAGAATTTAATTTATAACACAATTTTGGAAAAATTAAGTATCCTCCCTTTTTTTCTATGCAAATCATTACCATACTAGGGACCTATTAAAATTTCCAATACTTCACAAATTCTTAGTGGGAAATGAGATCAACAAATAAAATTTATTGTGAAAAAACTGGGGATTCTTCTCCCGAAGTTACTTGGAATTCTATATTTTTCGTTAATACAGTTTCAGTTGAGTCATGGAATATTGGGCTCGGGTGGAGTAGAAAAATAGATTTGAATTTGATTTCTGAAAATATTTAACAACGAAGATTGGAATTATTCGACTGAATTATTATCTGAAGAAAGTAAAAAAATGAATATAAATCAAATATTTATTTCTAGAATGATGATATATATCCATAAAAATAAGCGATTTAGCAACTATAACCTTCACATGCACAAAACTCAATACAAATCTGAAATATCAATCAAATATAAAATCAAATAGCAAATTGCCTGTAGAAATAATTAGAATAGGTATTGATATTGAAATCTAATTAAACAACACAGCAACTTGTCGGTATAGATAGATGTCTAGATTCCAATATTAATACTTACTTTTCAGATTGTTGTTGGTAAGAAACCCAGAAAACTACCAAAAAGCTAATCATTATGCATTTGGATGAATTATAAATCTTTCTCACTATATTCTTTAACTTTTTCAAGAAAATCAATCTGGTATAAATTAATTGACATTCTCATGACTCCCAGATATAGAGAATGGAGAAAATGAAGTTTTGAGAACCGTTTTATTTTTCTTCTCGAAAAACGGAAAAGACAGAACTTTTATGAAAGAAAAAACGTCAATGAATTCAACTAGCACTCCCTGTTGATAGGTATGTTTATATCATTCATAGGTGTTTTATTCAACAACAACAGCCGTTTGATTTGTTCGTCGTTAAATGAAACCCACAAACCTATTATCATAGGTAAAAATCAATTGCATAATAGAAAAAGCAATATGAAATAAATCGAGAAATGCATATTTTATATATATATATATATATATATATATATATATTTCTATTTGAACTCTCATCTTGTGCGGGAAAGGGACTGCTAATGTTCTTAAGCACCGCAGCACTTTGAGTGTTGAATAAACAAAGAAATGAACCAACTGAGAGCTGGAATGACATACAACCTAAGTAGCGCTATTTATTTCGAGCATTCCAGAGACATTCCATGCGTGGTGATGAATGTAATTGTCGTACAGACCAAAATTGAAGTTCTGGAACTGTTCACGACCTGTTTGAGGTCTGCACGCACGCGTCCACACCAAAAATTGAATAGAGATCAAATTTGGAATAAATTCCTGAGATGTCTTTCAAATGTGATTTCCTAAGGGGGACAAGGGGGTTGTATCGATCCTCATCTCACCCCCTTAGATCCGACCTTGTCTACAGTGATGATCACGGGATTTTTTCATAAAACCATTTACATCAGTAATATCCTTTGGTCACTTTTATCCAATGCTGTTTTATTCTGATCACTACTGGATTGATCCGAGAATTTGAGAAAATATTCTACCCGATAAAAGCCCTAGCTGAATTTTGAGTTATTACGAGATGTCATAAAAAAATAAGACTCATACTGACTCAAACGTTTGTTGATGATATACAATCAACAAAGAGTGTTTGATAATTATTTGATGTTTCTTTTATACATGATTTGTATTATTTTTTGCATTTATATAGAGAAAAGAAAGCCGAGAAGAGTTTCTCAAAACGTAATTTTGTCCTCTAAAATAATCTAGTGGAATCGAAAAAAAAAATAGTATGTTGTTGGTGTATACTAATTTGTCATAAAAAAAATTATCTTTCATGAAACAATATTCCACTTACGTAATATCATACCATTCTTAACGTTCGAAGAAAAAACCCTTATTTACGCCTATGATTGGTAACCATTTCCAACTTAATTATGCATCAAATCAGGAACGGATGTATATTAAGATTTCCTTGAAGTTCCACGGATTTTTTTCAAGGTGACCCAAATCCGCTATTTCAGTCTGCATTCCTTGTACTCGATCTGATATCGATGTCAGGTTCTTTGTAATTATTGACCGAACCAGTTATCTGAAGTCGAATATGGCGAAGATAACAAAACACAAAAGAAAGTGTTCAAAATGGTCTTGGGAGATTATGACGTATTAAATAGTAATTTTGATCATTTCAATTTAGGTTCCCGAATTTCCCGCCATATCAAGGGAGACGATGAAATATGTTTGAGATTTTTTTTGGCTTCCTTCTCCGAATCGAGAAATAAGATTAAAAACACTCTCTGTTGATAGGTACGTGTATATCATTCAGAGACGTTCGATTCATTTACAAGGAGGAAGAAAAAGTCCATCTAAAAGATCTACTCGTAACGGCTGGCACTGGATTACATAGAAATCACTTTTTATTTATTTATTTACGAGCGTATGCTCATTGACTTATACAAAATAGAAATATATAATCACAAATCAACACTAAACCTAATAATACATTAAATTCGAGTGTCAAACATTTAAAAGTATATTGAATCAGAAACAAAAGATAATAGGTATAGGCCATGACGTTTTTACATAATAAAATAAAACAATATGACAGAAAAAAAAACAATATGACAGGAAAAAAACAATATCACAATATTACATGAAGCATCAAATATCACAGATTCTCCTGCACAACCTGAATTGAGTGTGGTTTGCAGAAAAGTTCAGGGTAAGAGAATGGGTATTAGCGAGACTAGATGCTCTTGGGAGGAAAGAATTGTTAGCTGCATTTGATTTGTGTAGGGGAATTCGAAATAAATTAGTGGAGCGAGTCTGTCTAGACGGGACATGAAAGCAAATATTTCCAATATGCTCGGGACATGAGTGGACCGAATTTATAATATTGTATAACATCAATAAGTCAATTTGTATACCAAGCAAATGAAAAGTGAATGAAATAGATAGCATACATAGGAAATATCTACACAAAGCGAAATAGGGAGCTATTTGTAGAAAAAATATCACTCACCAGAATAATTTTTCATTCCAGCCCAGACATGATTTCGTATCGCTCAGAGAATTTTTTTTCTCGAGCTCCTAAATGAATTACGAAACACACTCACTGGAGAATGTTTGTAATTTTTTTATTCAACTCCTTCCATAGAAATTGAAATTTCTTTTTTTTTCAGAGAAGAAGAAAGCTAAAAGATAATTCCTCAGACTCCATTCTATCCACCAATACACCCAAGTTTCCAATGGAATATGTGTTGCTTGATACCATTCAAATATTGTTCTAAAATTGTTCGTTCCGTTAACCAGCTGACGAACGTCAACCCTCAGAAGTCGAAACTTGTGCGAGCAATGGATCAACGAGGACTCACCTTTTAACGTGCGATTACCCAGCACGGTGGCCCGGCGAGGATTCGAACCCCGGCCTTCCGCTTTATAGGCAAATATGCTAACCACTACACTACCGAGTCCATCATGCGGATGTTCCACACATGAAATATAAACCTGTTGTTATAGTGAGATTCGTACACGAGACTATTTCAATTTTTGTTCCGTAGTTTTTTGGGTTTGTAACCTACCACAATCTGTAAAAAATAAGAATTAATATTGAAATCTATACAAGTGTAGAAGGGCAGATTTTCAATCTACCTACCCCGAAAAGTTGCTGCGTCTATTGGAAAACAGTTCTCTCTAGATAGAACGAGTCCAATTAGTCAACAACTTCTCGTATAACTTCAATTTTGCCTATCGAAAAAATAATAAGAACTGATTTATATATGAAAATACTTATCGTTAACGTTTCGGAAACTAAATTCGTTTCCGTTCTCAAAACTTCAAAACTTCTAGGCAAATTCCTGTTCGAATTTACATTTGAGTTGCTGACTAATTGGACCCGTTCTATCTAGAAAGAACTGTTTACTGTTTTTCAATAGACGCAGCAACTTTTCGGGGTAGATTGAAAATCTGCCCTTTTACACTTGTATAAATAATTTCAATATTAATTCTTATTTTTTACAGATTGTGGTAGGTTACAAATCCAAAAAACTACGGAACAAATATTGATCCACCACAAAATAATGACGTTCAAACAGTATTTCATCTTATTTCTTTAATTTGAATTTACCGTTGTCAAACTCTCTCACGAGAACGAGGTCGTCCCAGAAGTCAGAGCCACTTGCGGGCAAGAGTGCCTTACTGATTTTAGGATGAGGATAGCTCAGTTTCATGTAAACTGTGGGGAAACCCACAGTACTATCGGGTCGGTTGGTGTATTCGATCAAGAGATCCCACTTATGGGGATTCGTATCTAGACTACTTACAATAATTATTGCCTATTGCACATAAATATTCGGATTCAATTTTGAATGAATCAGTGATTAATCCTTATAGAGGAAACAATGGCAATATACAGGGTGTTTCCTAACTACGGTTCTTCACTGCAGGGGGTGATTTGTTAGGTCATTTCAAGAAGAAAAGTTCCTTCGAACATATGTCCGGAGTTGCTTCGTTTCTGAGATACAGGGCGTTGAAATTAATGAAAAAAAAACGGTAAATATAAAATATCCTACAACCGATTTGGTTGAAATTTGGTACATTTATTTTAACCAATAAGGCGCTCATTGAGCCCTTACTAGATTGAAATTATTATGGCCAGTGGCGTCTCAGTGGGCACCACAGCCAACGTTATTGTAAAAAAAAGTACGCCCTGACTTTTTTTGGTAAATTTTCTTTTTTTTAGATCAAGCAACTGAAAATACAACTTTTTGGCCACCTGTATTTTCATCATATCTAGCTTCGTTTTAGAGAAAAAACAAAAACATAAAATAAAGAGCAAAAATAAAAATATTTACAATTGCGATATTACAGTAAATGAGCAAAATTTCCACCTTCTGATAAAATACACGACCGCATTCGATTTGCCATTGTTTATCTGACACGTTCAAAAATTAAAGTAGTCCTTATTACATTGCAATTGTCAATTATTTGGTTCCTCAATCCATCACATCTAGTACAGGAGTTTTATAAACAAGATCCTCCAGATGACCCCATAAATAGAAATCTAGAGGATTCATATCAGGACTGCGAGCTGGCCAATGTTGAGGTTCTGCACGTCCAATTTAGCGATTAGGGTAGGTGTTGTCGAGATGCTGACAAACAAGAACACTAAAATGAGCTGGAGCCCCGTCGTGCATAAACCACATGTTGCCTCTTACAAGTATGGGTAGTTCTTCTAACAAAATGGGTAAATGATCTCGCAAAAAGTCCGTGTAGGATTCACCTCTTAATCTTTCTGTTGAAAAAATGGGCCAATTAGGTAGTCACCAATAATTCCTGCCCAAACGTTCAGCGAAAATTGATGCTCAAAATGATTTTCTCTAATAGCGTGGGGATTTTCATAATAGCATTTCGTGAAAAATTTGACTCGTCCGTAAATAAAATATTTGGTAAAAAATCAATATTGTGTTCCATCATATGAATTAACCACCTGCAAAACATTAATTCCCGAGGCAGTAGAGCTTGGATGGGTATAGGAGGTTTTTTTTAGAACTTTCCAAACGGTTTTTGGACTGACTTCAAGCTGCAGTGCAATCTTCCTGGTACTATTTGAAGGATCTTCTTCTATCGCATCAAGTATAGCTTCTTCTAGTTCAGGCGTTGTTACCGTTTCTGGTCTTCCACCACCTGCATTTTTATTGAAACTCCCAGTTTCACATCTTGCATGTTTTAGCGCAAGGAATTACTCTGTTAATTCTGGTAAATTCCTCGTGCTTCTCCCGAATTTCCATTTGCTTATCCATTAATAAGGTGCATGTCAGCCATTTCAGTGTTAGTATAATTATTCATGATGGAACCGCTGCAAATTGACAACTCTGAATTATTACGGATGGTGAACAAATATCAACCAATAATCCAAAACAAAAATTAACTTTTTCAATTGAAATGAAACATGTGTGGAAAATACCCTACTACTAATCAATGTCAGCTGGTCTCCAATGCAGGTGTTCATGATATGCAATAGAGTGGCCTTAATTTTTTTCCTCGAAAACGAAGCTGGATATGAAGAAAATACGTGACCAAAAAGCTGTATTTTCAGTTGCTTCATCTAAAAAAAATTGGAAATTACCCAAAAAAGTCAGTGGCGTACTTTCTTTTTACAATAATGTTGGCTGTGGTGCCCGCTGAGACGCCAATGGCCATAATTATTTCAATCTAGTTTGGGCTAAATGAGCGCCTTATTAGTTCAAATAAATGTACCAAAATTTCAACCAAATCGGTACCAGGATATTCATGAGATTTCATAATTACCGTTTTTTTTCTTCAATTTCAACGCCCTGTATCTCAGAAACGAAGCAACTCCGGACATATGTTAATAGGAACTTTTCTTCCTATAATGACCTAACGAATCACCACCTGCAGTTAGGAACCGTAGTTAGGAAACACCCTGTATAATGAACTAATATAATTGAGTTACCTTAGGGCGTGTAGTGTGTCTTGGCATCTCATTAATCTATATTATTAAGGAATTTAGTGAAGCTCTTGGAAATTCAACTAGCTATCTCGATGTATATCGATGAAAGGTTAATTCTATATTAAAAAAACGATCGTCTCTGTAACACAGATCTAGACAGTACAGATGGTATCTGAGTATTAATAAAAGGATTTTTGTGAATTTTCATCTTCAAAAATAAGTCACCGATCTTCAATTTAATATGATATCGAATCGATTGATAAAAGTACCAGAGGAAACATTTCTTGGTATCAGTTCAGACGAACATTGAAATTTCAAGACACACAGTGTATCCTTTGTCAGAAGATTGGATTCATATTCCTAAATGTTGAGAAACCTGGGGGAAAATATTGATTCTCATTTAAACATTACATCTTCATGTTGAGCGTTTATCGAGTCTCGATCTCGCTATGGGGTCCGTTTTCGACCTTGGTCAGCTTCATGGAAAATATATTCGAAGTTCAGAAAAAAAAATCGGGGGTTACATCTGGAGTGCACCAAGTTTAATCGGTTAAAATGTGTCCAGCACTTCCATGATTTTCGAAATTTTGCTTTGCAAATGAATTGAGTGCATAAAATTAAATGAATGATTTTATATTGAAGAATTATTATACACGAATGCGTTTGCTCAAAATCAAAATTTCCAGAAAAAATGGAAACCCAGGAAACTTCAAAAGCGAACACAGAAATAATATGGTACTCGAAAAGTGAGCCAAAATCTAGGTCTATTTTGATCAGTTTATCGGTTGAACATGTCTAGTGCAACAAATCACTGTGAAACCCTGTAAAAGCAATCTAGCCTTCAACTTTTTCATTGGTTATCCGCATTTAGGGAAATAATTCGACTATTATTGATCAACCAATTGAAAATGCCCTAAAAATACATACTTCTGATTGTCCATAAAGAAAACAATGTGATTGCCCTTCGATGAAAAAAGAATCAAAGTTAAAATATCTTGGTGTAGTTCTGGATCAGCATATGAGATGGGACGAACATGCCCTATACCCTATATGTTACAAAGCGACTCCGCCAGCTCACTCACAAAATGTACAATTTCAGAGAAATCCTAAACATAAAAAATCTAATGACGGTATACAGATCTTCAGCAGAATCAGTAATTAGGTATTGTATCTCCTGTGGGGTGGTATATTTGACTGCAACCTGTACAGTCTTCAAGCAATGCAAAATACTATAATTAAAATAATTCTTAGGAGAAAACACTTTACTCAACAGAACTGCTCTATAAAGAAACCAAGTTGTATAACATAAGATGTATTTATATTTATCACTGTCTTATGTGGATGTATAATAAATAATAAACATCTTTATTCCAGCGAAAAGATAAAAAATACTAGATCTACTGAAAATCTAAATGTAATAATTCCCATTTTCAAAAAAATTCATACACAACGAACAATTTTCTATTTCGGTCCCAAATTTTACAATGCACTAGATCCCAGATTGAAAGAGAACCTCTCATTTAACAAATATAGAGCTGGTATGAAACAATTTATCAACGTTAACTATCAAACATTACTGAAGTTATTATGAATTATATATCAGTTGCGGCTCTGGATGAAAACAGACATATATACCTGTACGTGTGTATGTTTATAAGTTTATGTGAACGAACCTCATTATATAATATAAATGTGAATACAGATATGGATCCATGCCACATCAACCACTCCGATGTTTGAGATGTGAGATGGGAAAATAAAACAAAAATAAGACAAAATTAAACTGAAATTAGAAAATAATCCCAAAGAAAAAGGAATTATTAACTGAAATTCCTATCGATTCCTACAGGAAATAAATTTATTATTATAAGTTATGTATATTCTCACTGAGACCAGTATATCAATATGTATGAGATAATTACCATTCATTTTAATTACCTAATGAAAATCCTGAATCATTCCAAGGGCATGAACAAAACAAGCGCCTCGAGTGCTTTGGTGAACCCTCGGGATGATAAAGGATAACTGTTATAAATTGTATGTATATCTGTATTTTGTTGTTATATCGAAATATATTCTGATTCTGATTATTCAATTCATCTCGACAAGACCCTCGTAGAAATACATTTGTTTTCCATGACATCCTCACATTACCGCCCTCATTCATCTCTGGAATGTATTCATTAATTTTTAATGAAAAATAATTTCTCCCAGAAAATCCCAGCTACCATGCTTTCTATACTAGACAAACCGATAGCTATAAGTCATTTCATTTTAATTTTTGAGATTGAGAGTAACTAAAATATTCAGAACTTCTGTCATTTTATTTGGTTCTATGCTTCTGCACCACAAAATGAACTATTCAGAAGATATAAAGAAGAAACGAATTTATTGTTTTCGAAAGTTATTCCACCCAATCCCAACCACAATTTTCCGCTCTGGAAATTCCGAAACTTCGATCTTGTTGAATGAAATAAAGCTATACCATTTCTGAAAAAAATCCTCACTCACCGTCCTGATGTATTACATATATTGCCTTCCCAATTATGAAAATTTTGGCTATTAACTCAGTTTCGCCAACTCAATATACACTATTAACTATTTCTAATTATTATATTTTAAGTTATTCTTCCGAATCAGCATGCATTGATTACTGAAATTATTGAAGTGAATAAATATATTTCGAAGTGAACCACTCGCCGATAATGGACATTTGTCTCGACCGGCCAAACCTTTGTTGAAGGCGTTGCCATGTGCGAGATTAATTGACCTTACTCAAGGTCCACTTCACGAATTATAACAAGATCGAAAGTATTGTTGAAATCAGATCTTTTCCTTGTAAACGTCATGGTTAAATTTTTCACAACGAGTTCCGGCCCAATTTCAAAGTATAAAAGCATGAAAGACGTTTGAATAGGCATCAGTTTCTGTCAGTCAGTTTCAAGACTCGCAACACAGACCTATTTTGCAAAAATGTTCAAATTGGTGGTGTTGTCCGCTCTCGTTGCCGTAGCCGTAGCTAAACCCAGTGGCTTGGGGTACCATGGCTTGGCTTATGCCTCCCCGGTAGTGGAAGTAGTTCCTGGTGCAGTTAGCCACAGCTACAGAAGTGACGTCATCAGCAAACCAGTAGTTACCGCTTATGCTGCCCCAGCAGTGGTAGCTACTCCTGTCCTACAAAAAGTAGTAGCCCCAGTCGCTGTTCCAGCTGCAGTTAGCCACAGCTACAGAAGTGACGTCATCAGCAAACCAGTGGTAACCGCCTATGCTGCCCCAGCAGTCGTTGCTGCTCCTATTGTTGAGAAAGTAGTAGCCGTTCCAGCTGCAGTAAGTCACAGCTACAGAAGTGACATCGTTAGCAAACCTGTGGTAGCTACTTACTCAGCTCCAGCTGTAGTTTCCAGCCATCTGGCGTACGCTGCCCATGTTCCAGCTGTTCACGCTTGGTAAAGAGAGGACTGACATATTTTTGGCTTTGTATATTCTGATTTTCAATAAAAAAACTGATAATAACTATTCTCTTTGATTGAAAATAATAAGCTCCATTGGGTAAAATGTGGAATGAGCAGCACCGATTGATGCTCACCAATTCATTCGTCCTCAGAAAATCTATTAACATTACTGTTACTGATGAGAAACTCTTCATATCATAATGAAGAGAGAAGGTACAAGAGTAGCTGAATCTAACTCGTATTCATAAAACAAGTTGATTTCGAAGATTACAATTGAGTGAAAAATTTTCTGGTATTTCCAAATATTTTCATAGTTATATCCGGTATATGAAATAACTCTATGTATTTTTTAAATAATTCTTGATGGAATATTCATCGAAATTGACAAATTCATAAATACAGTTTTCACTTCAATCAGCTCCAATTCTCAAATGCATTCAAAAAAAGGGATGTGGATTTCTCTAGGTTCTCCTACAGTTGAGATAGCAAATGCGTTATCGTAAAAATCAATGAGACCTCCAGAGCTCTTCGGCGCATAAGGCAATCAGCCGACCCTTGCCCGCACGAGGCTCTGCTTTCTGGGAGCACTCTTAGAAGTGTTATGACAAGGTGAGATTTTAAATGAAAATTAATGAATACAAAAAATATGTGTTATAGAATAAATTAAACCAACATCTTTTATAGGTTAGATGAGGAAATGTCACTCTCATCAACTATTAAAATTGTGAATGAATTTTGGTGATTTTTCCATTCCACCACAGGGGAACGAAAAAAATATTACTTATACTCAGACTGAAAGGGTTTTTTCAATTAGTGCAATAATTTTTTTTTAATTCAGTGTAGTTCAGTAATGCAATTAAAATAGACAACCAATTATAAAATCACTTAATCTTCGGGTTGAATAAAATAGTGTAAAAAGAGAAGGAAAAAAATGGAAGATTTTTTGTTTTTTCTTGTTTACATGCAGATTCACACGAAAGGAAAGCCCTGTAATGTTCAGAGAACACCGCGTGAATCAAGGGACAGAAAATACGAATTAACATTTACATTTCTGGAGTTTGTAAGCCTCAGGAAAAACCTCTTTCGGCAAGGAGTTCCAAAGCTCAGCTGTTCTATTGACAAAAGATCCATGAGCAAGAGAGGTTCGACAGGTTTTCAAATACACAACAAAGGGGTGGGAATTCTGTACTCGTCGAGTCATCCGGGTAGATATTGCCAAGGGGGGAACGATTGATAACAATTCGGAAGAGCATCGACCGTGAAAGTATCTATAGAAGAGAGACAAGTCTCCGACCCGTCTACGATGTTCTAATGTTCTAATGAAGTGAGTGAGTCTGTGAGCGAAGAATCACCAACAAGACGAATTGCCTTTCTCTGAATAGAATCGAGAAGCCTCAATGAATGTTTTGGTGCTGAACTCCACAAATGAGAACTGTATTCCATGACAGGTCGTATCTGAGCCTTGTAGATCATTAGAAGCTGACGAGAAGTGAAGTATTTCTTCGCACGGAATAGAAATCCAAGTTTCTGGGAAGCACTTTTAGCGATCGATCTCACATGGTTTTCCCATGAGAGATCACTGATCGTAATTCCTAGCATCGATATACTTGATTTTTTAGGAACAGTTACTCCTGACATCTGGATATTTGATGATGATAGATCGGCTTTTTTTGAGAAGAGACGTGCCTGGGTTTTCGTAGCATTAAATTCCACTAAGATCATGTTAGGTACCCCATTCTATTATTTGTACATATTGTTCACGCAGACAAACTCATTTTTGTTACTTTTCCAATTCATCCTAATGTCTGGAATAGTTCTGATGAGAAGAACATAATTTCTCTTCAGAAGATATCAAATTTCGCCTTAATGCTTTATTCATTTGAATTTTTCCTAGTCACTACCATGAGTGGGCCAAAAATGAATATTGATGTTGATATTTTCTGAAGTTCCTTTGCTATTTTTTCAACTTTAGTAGAATTGCGAAACCCACAGTAATTACCCAGTCGAGACAGACATGGGCAATGATGAAAAAAATCATGTCTACTTGTGAGAACAATAGGTTTATTTTGAAATTTTTCACACTAGAGATGAGATGAAAAAAAGTGCCCTTTCATGTGATTATTTGTTCAAAATACGTGTACCTAATGAATTTTATAAACTCAAAAAATTATGTTTGACTAAAATACATTTCCTCTGGGGAATATTTTGATGAATCAGAATTTTTATTGTATATCCATCCAACTCAATGTAGGGACACACTTATGATTTGTCAAGACGGGTTTCCAATAGGCGGATAATTCAAACTGACAAATTTTACCGCCAATTTCGTTGCGGATATGCAAATACCTTGAGGATGGTTCAACTTTTTGCGGATTCCACTAGATTCATAACCTCGAAATTTATTCGAATTATGTTTAGTTTCTTGATCCGTTTTGGTATCACTCGAGCGGTATATTGTTTTCTCTCTTATACTCATAATAGGAAGATATATCGCTGTCGAAAATTTGGTCATTTTTATGTCAACCGTTTGTGAACCAATGACCAATCAAAAACGACTAAACTCAACCTATTCCTTTTCTTAGATCTGCGAGGGCTTTCAACTACCAACTTTTTTTTACTGAATTCAGTGTATTTTCAAAAGTCCCAAGAAATTTTTGCTGACTATAAACTGGCAATGGAAACGTTAGCATATCTTTTCAGCCCATTTTTTTAATCCGCTTCGGATTTTCCGCCTAGTGGAAACCCGTCTTAAGGCTGTAACTTCAAGAGCAGCAGTTTTCCAGTCATAGTTATATTCAATAATTCCATACGATATTCAAATTGAATTGATGATTAAATTTTTCATGAAAATTTTGTTCAAGTAAAATTCATTTTCTGTGCCATATTTTTCTTGAGTATAACTTTTTTCTGAACCCTAAATCAGTTAAACAATTTCAAATACACAATTTAATAGGTACATAATGTTTGTGAACTCTCGTTCCAAAGAAAACTCTATCAAAAACTAGTGATAACACGGAAATCATTCTTCAAAAATCAACAACAAATGCAATTCTTATTTTTTCCCCATTTATTTATATAGAATAGACAATCCCAAATCAACCAGCCACTCAAAACATGAACATTAAAGTGGCGCTACTGAAAACGGTCCATTATCTTTGGGTGTGGTGGATAAAGATCTCGCACAACCTTGACAAAGACACTCGAATCATGACCACCTGTTGATTCATTTGGATAATTTTCGATCGAATTCGGAATTCGACCTTCGGTGAAGGTGTTGCCTTTCCTGAATGGATACTTGGACATTAATAAGTTCATTGTCAACGTAATCTTTAACCAGTCCATGAGGGACCCACTTTTTGCTATGCGCTTCAGACAAACAAAAACGACTGCGACTGAAACCAACGAATACATTTCTGAATCGGATCATTTTCATGAATACATGCCTTTTAGGAAACGAGTTGGTGCAGCGATTTAGGGCTCATGACCAAGAGGCCGCGAGATCAACGCCCAAGTGGGATAGATCTATTTTTTATCTTGCTTGAGAATCATACACGAAACTGTGATATTTTTATTGGCCAGTTCAATTCAAAGATAGATTTGCTTCGAAGAATATCTCTTTTGTATTGACGAATGATTTTGTCATGTTTGATGTTGAACGAATTTGCAAATAATCATGTTGCGCCTGATGATACGGGTAGGGAGTTGATGTAAAGGACTAATTGCTGAGGATTTTGTTCAATGACGTTTGTCCTTCATAATACATATCATTCATTAACTTATCATTTCATTATGGTTCAAACGTGGCTTAAAAAATGTTGAAATTGGTTGGAAGGCATGTATCGAATGTAGGAAAAATACTATAGGAACTATAGGAAAAAGCCTGACAATAGGAATTTTTTTCGAATATTTTTCCGTATCTCAGTGGATGCAATTTAGGAAAAAATAAAACACGATACTCTTCAAATCCATATTCGAAAACTTCAAAGTAATAAAAAATAAATTGGACTAAGTGCTTGTTGGGAAATAGCGCACAGTGGGGTATATCAAAAGTCGCAATCAAAAAAAATCATAATTTTCACGGATTGCTCAGATAATATGTTCACCTGAATATATACTGGAAAAAATTGACAATTGAATTTTAAATATTTTGACGATCACTATCACAATTTATAATTTTTTATCTCGGTTTTCATATACACGATCCATGGTATGTTTTTGGTGTTGGACAATACGTTGGTGTTATCATACCACCTTCTGAAAAAATATTCTCATCCAGCATGTGTCGATTTTTTTTGCTGAAAGGTTACCTTAGAACTACTGATTTTTCAAATTTCACCTCAATTTTCCACTCTAGAAATCCCGAGAGTTCGTTCCTGTTGAATAAAATAAAGGTATATCATTTCTCCAATCCTCCACCCAGGAGTTATACAAAGTTATAGAGCGAACTGTACACTTTAACTGTATGTACACTTTTCAGGCATTAATTTTTTTTGCATGTTGCAACTCAAGTTTGGCTGTACTGACATACTTTTTAGATAGTTCAAAACAATTCCCTCATAGGATTCTGACACACCGTACTGATATATTTCACATATTGCCTTCACAAATATAAAAATTTTGGCTAAATCACAGTTTCACCAATTCAATATAGATGATGACTTCGATTTGTTAATTATTACATTTTCAGTTATTTTTTCGAAATAGCATGCATCGCTTACTGAAATTATTGAAGTGGATAAATATATTTCAAAGAGAACCACTCGCCGATAATGGACATTTGTCTCGAATATAGGAAAAAGCCTGACAATAGCGATTTTTTCGAATATTTTTCAATATGTCTCAGTAGATATTTGGGAATTTGGGAAAAAATAAAACACGATACTCTTCAAATCCAGATTCTAAAACTTCAAAGTAATAAAAAATAATAAAATAAATATTCTTGGGAATGCTTGAAGACTGGCTTCAAATCAAATATTCAAAAAATGAACAATTTGTTCAGGCCAGCCTCAACTTACCTACACTGTATTTTATTCGGATTTTCCTTGTACAAGGAATTTGGACCATGCGGATATGCTCTTGGTTAGTACCTAGTCTACGGGCAGATGGCGCAGCAACGGCTATTTAGCTTGTTGTTCGTATCAGCCTAGGTCTAGGGAAGATACTCTACTCGAGTAGGATTTTTAATTATGGGAAGTCATCAACTTATGTTGATGATGGCACTGCCTTGCACTGACGAGAGGCCAAATAGCCCGAAACCGGTCTGCAAGTGTGTCCCGTCCCAATAATTGAAAATCAATTCTGGTGGTGTATCGCCAAGAGCATATGTGGAATTTCTTCTGTGAAGAATCCCACACTAACACCTGTTGGATGTAATCCAATGCCCTTCGTGGTATTAGCCAGGGGAGTAGTTGTTTTCTGATAGGTGTTAGTCCGTCAACCTACAGTGTAGGTAAGTTGAGGCTGGCCTGAACAAATTGTTCATTTTTTGAATAAATAAAAAATATATTGTACTAAGTCCTTGTTGGGATCTAGCATACAGTGAAGCATATCAAAAGTCGGCAATAAAAGAAAAAAAATAACGATTTTCACGGATTGCTCGGATAATCAGTTTATCTGAATATTTGCTGGAACAAACTGACAATTGAATTTCAAATATTTTGACAATCACTATCACAATTGTTGGAATTTTTAATATTTCATCTTGGTTTTTTCATATACACGATCCATGGTGTGTTTGTGGTCCTGGACAGTACGTCGGTGTTATCATAATACCTTCTGAAAAAATATTCTCATCCTGCAGACGTGTCGATCATCACAAAATATTTTTAGAAGTATTCATGTCTTTTATTCAAGAATTAATTTATGAAATACAATTCAACAAGGCAGTTTACTTCTGATGTCGAACAGATTTATAGGTTTTTCGAATCCATTTTCGAATTTTTTCTCCTCTGAAAATGAGAAGGCTTAAGATTCTTACAATATCTGTTTATAGGGCAAATATATTCGCAAGTATATTCGCCCCGATACATAACTGCAATATTACGAAAAAACAAAATTGACTGACTGTTTTGTCAGTTACCTATTGAATTCTTTGCGACTTTAGGGATTGAAAAAAAAAAAAGGAAAAAATATTTGATACTCTTTAGCGACGTTTCGGAAGCTACTCTGCTTCCTAATTCAAACTTTTCGCAAAAATTCTTTTGGAGATCTCAGTCACTGGCATAAGTAACTAATCAATATCCGTACCAAGTGTCGATTTTGACACAGCCTACTTCGAACTTAGCAGATCAATTTCCCTCTTTAGAAGAGGCGTCCATCATTGATATATTTATATATATATATATATATATATATATTCGGAAGTTCTCAGGTTTGCGGTCTGTTTACTAATAAAACTCATTTGTTCTTGATCTCAATATTTCGCTAATGTTCATTAGCTTCATCAGGAGAAAAGCTACAAAGAATGTGACAAAATTGTACAAGATTGATCGAACATAACAGTTCTACTTACAATCATAGAATTAATATTCCTGGTGTGCTCATTGCCTTGGGAAGGTGAATCAAACTACTCATGCTCGCATAGCTACTGCCTCACTTAAACTGAATCAGCTAGGCAAAATTCATGTTTGTAGGAGTCCCTCAGCTGTACCAGGCAATGATGTAATTAACGTTAATCTAAGGGTTTTTATAAGTAAGCACATGTCTGTCCTTATTTTTAAATATTACAAAAGTGATTAAATAGAACTCAAAATATTGCAATAAATGTTACTTTACTGACCTGTATCGGTTTTATAATTAACTGTATTTGGTTTTTTGTTAATGTGGTACATTTCAAGGAACAACCTGGTTTTCTGGTTACTAACTCTTTCTAGGACAAGACAAAACCCAAAAAATGGATTTCAATACTCATTTACCCCCTTCGATAACATTCGAACAATTATTGAAGGTTAGGTTAGTTGTATATTTTGAAAATTATTTTCAATTTGTGCAGAAAGATGAAAGTAGTATCCCGAGGAAATTGACAAAATAGTTGAGGAAATTGTTTTTCCATTCATAAAATTTGCTTAAAATAATATTTGCTAATGCAATACAAAGCAGCGGGCAAGGAAAAGTCACGGAATTTTTCGAATGTTTGCTTGAATTTGAAAAATTATCTTCATTCAATTTCTTCACAATTTTGTATGGTGGGCTGTAGCTACATACATGCCATTTACGTCAATAACTTGAAATGATATGTATTAATGAAATCCAAAACGGCATGCAAATCAAAAACACGGAAATTCTTTAAAAAAAGAAAAGCGTTTTTCCTTATGAAGTGCACTCGCTCGGCTGCCAGGAACCTGTCTATTTTTCATATTTCAGGGTTGATTATCAAGCCTTGAGAATGCATGCAGTGTAAAATGGGAGAACGTCATCTGTCACCACCTCCTGGTCTAAAAACGGTCAATTATGGGTATAGGAAATTTCGAAATCCTTCTAGATTACAAGAAATTTTCCAATATCTGTTTTGATTGAAAGAAATTAAAATTTTCAAAAACTGAGACCAATAAACCAACCGATTTTCGAATCCCTACTCGATCTGGCGGTATTTATATGAGTATGGACATGTCTCGGTTCCAAAGAATTATATTCAACATTATTTTTTCGTCTTCATTCGTGTTGAATATGGCTCTGTATCATTGGACAATGGTTGCTCATTATATAAATTTGAATATTTGTTCTAATGAGCTTGATATAAATCAGGTGAGTCAGTAATTAGATACAGCGAGGAAAAAATTAATATTTGGGATTGTACCATATACCCACACTAAAAATTGTTGTCACATTGGAACAACCTTTGTGCAACACATATCGATCTCATTCAAGGTATTCCACTAATTAAAATCTGAAAGAATGTATTGTCAAAATCAACTTTTCCCCACGTCAAGATGTACTTTTTCAAGCATGTTCCACCAAATTTTGGAGACTATATAATCGTATGTGATATTCGAATGAATATCAGTTTCTGTCAGTCAGTTTCAAGACTAGCAACACAGACCTATTTTGCAAAAATGTTCAAATTGGTGGTGTTGTCTGCTCTCGTTGCCGTAGCCGTAGCTAAACCCAGTGGCTTGGGATATCATGGCTTGGCTTACGCCTCGCCGGTAGTGGAAGTAGTTCCTAGTGCTGTGAGTCACAGCTACCGAAGTGACGTCATCAGCAAACCAGTAGTCACCGCATACGCTGCACCAGCAGTCGTATCTACTCCTGTCGTAGCAAAAGTCTCAGCTCCCGTCGCAGTTCCAGCTGCAGTTAGCCACAGCTACAGAAGTGACGTCATCAGTAAACCAGTGGTAACCGCCTATGCTGCCCCAGCAGTCGTGGCTTCTCCTGTTGTGGAAAAAGTTGTGGCCCCAGTTGCTGTTCCAGCCGCAGTTAGCCACAGCTACAGAAGTGACGTCATCAGTAAACCAGTGGTAACCGCCTATGCTGCCCCAGCAGTCGTTGCTTCTCCTGTAGTAGAAAAAGTTGTGGCCTCAGTTGCTGCTCCAGCCGCAGTTAGCCATAGCTACAGGAGTGACGTCATCAGCAAACCAGTGGTAACCGCCTATGCTGCCCCAGCAGTCGTGGCTTCTCCTGTTGTAGAGAAAGTTGTGGCCCCAGTAGCCGTTCCAGCTGCATGGAGCCACAGCTACAGAAGCGATATCGTTAGCAATCCTTTGGTAGCTGCTTACTCAGCTCCAGCTGTAGTTTCATATGCCGCACATGTACCAGCTATCCAAGCTTGGTGAAGAGAGGACTGATAGAATTATGATATTATGAGTTTCTGCTGTTTATTAAAAGGTTAACGATTACTCATGTATTATTTATAACATTCATTCTTCTTCTTGAGAAATCAGAGTACTGCTGTGTTTTTTTACTGAAAAATTCTACAAAGATTTTGGAGAAAAATGAGTCGATTCGTTTCTTGTCTAATCCAACTTATCATAGGAATTGGTTACACATCCGGTCACTAAACTTACAGTAGACTTCAAATGGCTCCTTGTTCCGCATGTCTCAATAAGCCATAATTTTCGTGACAAGATGAAATGGACAAGCTGTACATATCTCGGAAAATAATGTGAAAGATCTGGATACATCCTTTTTTCCGTTTCAATAGGGAGTGGTAGGTCAATATTGATGTCTGATTATTAGGGTTTATTAATTACTATCCATTCAAACTCGAAGATGATAGGAATATGAACCGATATTGGTTCTACTAGTTGAGTAACGAATTTTAATAAAAGACTAGAACTCGAATATAAATGGAAATCAGCAGTTATTATATTTTCTGCATCTCTTCCGTGAAACGGAGTTCTGTATGAACGTGTTGGGGAAGTTTTTCAATTGTGAAGGTACACATTACTTAAATTCTTTGTCTATTCAATTTCATTCGTTAATATTCTACTTATTTTCAAATTTATCCCACCACTGATCTGACTGGCGTATTTTACTTGTGAATATGACCCAATAAATATAATAAAATTAATATCCGTCTTCTGAAAAACTCGAAATTTCTATACAGGGTTGAATAAAAGTATCGCTTTTGCTTATTATATTCGAAATAACCCGATTCATATCTGGCTGATGATCTTATGAGTGTGTTATGCTCCAATGTACAAAAAATCAGTGAAAATCTGTAGACATAATCCTTACCTAACACTATCATTCCGGATTTGTTTTTCTTCGATTCCGATGAAGTTTTTACAGGAAGGTGAAAGGAAACAATACAGTAAATGCAGAAATGATGATTCTCATCTAATTTTTTGCTATAAAAAAATGGTTGGACTGTATGCCCCTACAGTATTTAATAGTGGGGCAGATGTAGCCCATCAATCGATATAATTTCGTGTGACGGGAAACAATCTATAATAGCAAATTCACACACTATTTTTTTTTTATGGTTGGAGCATCTATAGCATCTCCGCCTTTCTGTACTGGCACGGGTAAATGATCACAAACGTAAGTTTTTTCCTTCGAAAGATTTTGAATGAGGCCTAACTTTGCTTGTACGTTTTCTCGAACAAATATTGAAACGTTATTTTTCAATTGTTTATTTTATTGAATACAATGAGGGAATTGTAGACTGTCATCATAAAAAGTTTATAGTAAACTTTTCGCCCCCATTTTTGTGACTTCCTATTTATGTCACAGAGACATTCCATCAGCCAGGTGTACCCCACCCATCTGTTGGTTACCAAATTCGATAGCATCAGGACAGTAAATTTCTATCATTGATCCATATTTCATTTTTCTTCTCTAGTCTAGTCGACAAAACTGCCTTTTCGGTCGTTTGAGTGACATTCGATTCGGAATCGCATGTAGAAAGTTTTTGAAAAAATTCAAGATGCGCCAGCAAAAAT
The DNA here is from genome assembly GCA_032362365.1 of Zygogramma bicolorata. Taxonomy (NCBI): domain Eukaryota; kingdom Metazoa; phylum Arthropoda; class Insecta; order Coleoptera; family Chrysomelidae; genus Zygogramma; species Zygogramma bicolorata. The sequence goes on along the minus strand of JAVJAQ010004661.1, from coordinate 107,724 downwards.
TACAAGTTTTAATGAATTTGTTGAAAAAAGAGGTTCGGTTTCTTGCTTATATTTCAAAAACTATTCGAGATATTTCAAATCTAAAAGAAGATTTGAAAAGAAAGGGAAATTCCTTCCCCCCCCCCCCCAAAAAAAAACACGGAACTGTAGGACCAATATTTATAATTTTCACCAATGGCTGAAAATACGTCCGAAAACAAGTACACGTTTTTGGTTTCCGCAAGCCACGCCTCCTTCGAACACTTCCACAAAAATATTGGTCAAACATGTTGAATATAAATTTTTTTTTTAAAAAGGTAGGATCGGTCAACGAATAATAAACTACCGGCTAAAAATTTTCAACTTTCAGTTATGAAAAAAAAACGTGATTGGTATACAGAATTCACTGATTCTGAAAGCTGGGATTTTTTTCTGATAGACATCTGAATATAACAAATTGAATCAACAAATATTCCAAATGAAATTACATAATAATATAATGTTGTTAGTAGGACTAGGACTAGGGCAATAAACAGTCATGGTTTTGTTTCACCCTGAAGGCAAGGGGGGGCACCCCCCCTGCCAATAGATATAGGCGCCCTAACTGCCTATTTTTAGTATCAGACTGTGAACTACTGAAATATCCCAGTTATGAATATTTCGAATTTGAAATTATTAATTTATGAACATTGATTGGACCATATATGTCCCTACAGGAGTGAAACGGTTGAATTCTTGTTTAGCCTGATTTCCGAGTACTAACTTTTTTTTTGGTCATCCCAAAAAAAAAACACTTTCAATATATAGCAAGCAAATTGCGTACAATATCCTGCCAGATTCGGTTTGACCAATAATGAATAAAATAAAGAAAGGTTCTTCAAATTATTTTTCCTCAGCAGAATAAGCAGAAAATTAACTTCTAAAACTATACTCACTATTTATTATACTGTATATACCTTAACTTTTGCTCTAATATATTCTTATTGCTTGATGGAAGTTGTATTTCGGCCCTACAAAAATTACAAAATAGAAGAATGCGTGTAAATTGGATGGTTTATTCTCCATTATTTTTATTTTCAAGATATTATCTGGGCAGCACCTACTTTTCTCTAGACATTCATTGCTCTTCAAAATCATGTTCACAATTGTCCTACTAGATCAAACGACAAACTTCTCGTCATATGAAACACTCAAAACACAACAATTACCTCTATGTTCCATAATAGATTGTTAGAGTACAAGAATATCCCTCGTAAATTTGAACTTTCTTGTTCGCTTTGTGGATTCGAGCATTTGGTATCGATCGATTTGAGAAATGGAATGTCACAACAATTGGATTGAACAATAATAAAGTAGAATATAAGAATTGAACTGAGATAATTTTTGTTGCGAGGATTTTTTAGAATTTATGTCGTGTTATTGTAACAGTATAATGTTTGTACATTGTTAAAAATGTTCGAATTATTTTCTCGTTAACCAGCTGCCTCAGAAGTCTTAACATATGCGAGCAATGGATTAACGAGGCCTTATCTTTTAACGTGTGAATCCCAGCACGGTGGCCCGGCGATATCAGGGTGCCTGTTTGAATAAACGATTATTATTAATGAAGCGCTAAATTCGACTCACTTTATGACTGACTGGCAAAAACTACCAATTTTATTTCACGGCTTGCTCACACATCACAATATCATTTTTACTATTTATGCCCCCTGATGGATTGCAGGTTTCTGAACCAACAGATGTCATTCATCTGCCTACCCCCTAGGTGGTGAATGGCGTATCCAAGGGGGTTGATAAAGCAGGTAAACACCCTTCCCAAATTCCCAAAGAGACGAAGAAGTGAAATAATCTCAAATATCGACTCAAATTTTCAACGCAGTGCTTGTCTTTAATGTTCCTCCCTTTTATTTTTGAACGAGTTAAGTCAAAAATTCAAACTTTGGGTAATAAAATTGATGCGTAATCACTATATTTTGGAATGGAATTAATAGATGAAAATCTCTAGAAGACGACTGGGAGCCATCTGGAAAAAAAAAATAAACGGAAAGGGGGTTCTTGTGATACATTTCTTCGAAGCTCCTGACAAATACTTCACAACCCTAGAATATTAAGTCAATATCTCCACCTACTACAAAATGTCGGAGGATTCAATAATTGCCTGAATACATCGACGTTTAACTTTATACTTTGAAGAAATAAGCTGAGTTCAGTTCAGAAGAATCTCGAAATGGTGCCTTGAATGTCTTGACACAAGAACAGCCTATCCGATGATTCACATCGAAGATTTTCGAACACAGAAACGTCGATGTTTCTATAAATATTTATTATTATCTGCCGTTTTTCAATATTGAAGCAGGTTCAGTTTCGTACACGTTTTGTTTCAAATAGCCCCATGAAAAAAGTCTAAAGGCGTCAAATCTGGCAAGCGGGCTGGCCATTCCGTAGGACCTCGATGGTCATTCCAACGACCATGAAAAGTATTATCCAAATAGTTTCCCACCTTTCTGGAGTGATGTGGTGGTGCTCTATCTTGTTGGAATAATAATATCCATATCGAATTCAATAGGATTCACTTCGACGATTTCGGTGATTAGAGGATGAACAGTAGTTGCCAGCATATTCAAATACAATTCCCCTAATGAATTTTGTTCAATTGACCATTTTGGAGATAGTTTACGTGGTACCTATCTACTTATAAAATCGTATTACAAATGAGAATATTTGAACTGAACAATGATGTTCTTTGTACTGACATGTTTGTCCTTTTTATGAACGAAAAATAACCTATCCAACCTTATCGGGTTGTTGGGATTTCTATATGGCAGAGGGAAACGATTATTTCTAGAAATATCGGTATTGATGTGTTTGTATTCAGGATATTATTCAATGTTCTGCCATTTTGTAGTAGGTGAAGATATTCACTTCAAATTCTAGGGTTGTAAAATATTCGTCAGGAGCTTCAAAATGATGTATCATTTACCCAACTTCAATAAATTTGGCCTGTACACTGAAATATTTCAGTTCAACCTCAAAACGACACATCTACGTGTAAAGCCGTCTAGAGTTAAACTAGGGTTGGTAGATGACTTGCTGGGTATAGATAGATCGTACTAGGTACTTGTTTTGAATGAAACAGGGTATCTTGATTACCAGACCATCCTATTTCACCCGACCTTTCCCCACTTCCATAAAGTGAAAAAGTCAAAATCAAAATGAACTATCGATTTTTCTCAAATATTTCCATTGTAGAAGCAATAACAGTGTTCATGCCCCACATTTATCAATAACGGACGATTTAGAACCCACATGCCAGAGGCCCAAGAGTTCGTGAAATAGTCGCCCTCAGGGCATGAACATTTACCTTATGGTGGAAAAAATAATAATTTTGTTATCATCAATTGAATATTTCTGTCATATATTTGCAATTGTATTGCACAAAATGATCACCCTCGCTGATGAAATTCATATCTGAGCCTCTCTTTTATGGAAAAACAAGTTAAATAGCCAAATTTTATATACGCAATTTATGTTCGTTTTTGTTGAGTACATATTATTTGGTTGTATGACATTTATGCTTTTGTAATGAACAATTTTCCATTTCATTTGAGTAGTCATTTCAAGAAAATTGTGAATCCATATTCAATTTCTTTTCCGTTATTATCGTGTTTATTTACTATTGGCATATTCATTCATTTGCATCTCTCATAACTATTGGCAATATCTCAATGAATTATTGAATATATCGTATGTCGATGATTTCAATTACGTTCATATTATCATGATCACACATAGTCGAAACAGGAATTGTCTTTCATTGAAAAACAGCATTTGTGCAATGTATATCGATCGTCCTTCGTCAAGGTATTGAACTTAATGAAACCAGAACGAAAGTATTGTCGAAATCAGTTCCTACTCGTAAACGTCATTCCGTAATTTTTTATAACGAGTTGCACCTTAGTTTCAACACTATAAAAACATGATCGATATTTGATGGTATATCAGTTTCTGTTAGTCAGTTCCAAGACTCGCAACACAGACCTATTTCGCAAAAATGTTCAAATTGGTGGTGTTGTCCGCTCTCGTTGCCGTAGCCGTAGCCAAACCCAGTGGCTTGGGATACCATGGCTTGGCTTATGCCTCCCCGGTAGTGGAAGTAGTTCCTGGTGCTGTGAGCCACTGCTACCGAAGTGATGTCATCAGCAAACCAGTAGTTACCGCTTATGCTGCCCCAGCAGTAGTGGCTACTCCTGTCGTACAAAAAGTAGTAGCTCCTGTCGCTGTTCCTGCCGCAGTTAGCCACAGCTACAGAAGTGACGTCATCAGCAAACCAGTGGTAACCGCCTATGCTGCCCCAGCAGTCGTTGCTGCTCCCATTGTCGAGAAAGTAGTAGCCGTTCCAGCTGCAGTAAGTCACAGCTATAGAAGTGATATCGTTAGCAAACCTGTGGTAGCTACTTACTCAGCTCCAGCTGTAGTTTCCAGCCATCTGGGGTACGCTGCCCACGTACCAGCTGTCCACGCTTGGTGAAGAGAGGACTAACAGATTCTGACATTGTATATTTTCTATATTTATTAAAAAATCAAACACATTTCACAGTTTTTTCACAATCTTGAGCTTTTAAATTTAGTTTCTGAAAATGTTAAATGGGCTCTACTGCTCAATTCAAATTTGGACGAAATAAGATAAAATGGTTAAGACTTTCGCGGCCGAGGTTATTAGTATAACAACTTCTCTTCGGGCTTGAAGGCCGTCGTTCTTCGGAATTTCTTCCTGACGTTTCGCTAGCGCGAGTGGCCAGCTTCTTCAGAGGCTTATTCATCTCCGATGACTAAACAGTTCGATTTCTCAAGGCGTATTTATATTGATGCAGGTAGTCTGGAGTGTTAATTACTTCTGTCGGGTTCGGGGAATAATCATCATTATTAGTTGCCGCACTACCTGCTGTGATTTCATCAGTTATTCTTGTTTTCCTCAGAATCGGATTCCAAATTCTGTTTAGATTCAACGCTTCTTCCTTTCTGTTAAAATTGTCCGCATGTTTTTGGATCTCTATTGCCTCCCGTACCAGTCGGCTATGGTAACCCTGGTTGGGAGCAATCAGTGTTGCATTTTCGAACAGAATCTTGTGGTCGCCCTCACTCAATGCGTGTTCCGCCACCGCCGATAAATAAATAAGAAATAAGATAAGATGAAGAACTTCAGGTTATTTTCTTGTGTTGTGATATCAGAAATAACCTTACACTGTTCGATTTTTTTTTTCCAAAAAAGAAAGTAATTTCCGGAAAAAATCTATAGGTATAGAAGTAGTTTTCTACCCAGGAATTTCTAATGAAGTTTTTCCTGCAGAAGCTAGGGGTACTTGTACTTTGAATATAATCAGATAAACGTATATCTTCAGAAAGTGTTCTTCAAGTCAATTTCACATCTGAAAATAATGTTTAATTTGAAAAAATGGGGGGAAATTTGTGTTTGAGTTTTGATTCAGTTTTTGATAATATGTTTGTGGTCATACCAAGAAAAAACTAGATTTTGAGACTATGATCGTCACAAAATGGATTTTTCAAATGAGTTCTGAGCCAGAAATGAGATGAACAGTTCTGCAATCATCATTAGGTCGAGTATAAGTTTTGAATTACTCAGTGTATACTCATACGGCCATATATTTTTTGAAATCACTGCTCAAGAGGAATTTGAATGTGGGAAGAAATATATGTTGTCATTTAGAAAAATGTAGGCGATACCCTGACACTTTCATATTCACTATACACCCTATATTAATAAATAATTCAGGCGAGATCGAGGCAATCAAATCTGAAAATATCATATGAAATTTATATTAATAAAAATCAACGTATTTCGTTCAAAAACCGCAATTGTTCTTCAGAGAGTTGCATAAGTCTGACGGAGAACATATTGTGAGATATCATTAGATATAAACTAAGTACCGGGAAAGGCGGCTAATTTTCCCATCATAATGGGATGGGGGTTATCCTGCCTAGCCCGCATTGCCTAGTTGCTCTGATTCCTGAACAGCCATCCCTCATGTTCTTTTTTTCTACAGCTTATCCAATCCAACTTGGCATAAACTCGGATACATTTCCAGTTACCCACTGGTAGTTTAGACCATGTCGAAAGAAAAAACACTTTCTAGGAATGAATTTCAAGACAGTGAACACATATAATAGGTGTTTTTTCATCTTACTATACTTCACAGAGTTTGCTGGTCACATACGTTATTAGTTCTGTGCCAAGATGGATTGGATAAGCTGTACCTATTTTGAAGGTGTTTATGATTTTTCGTTAGTTTAGAAACTGATAGCTTTCATTCTGTTATTCAGATACCGATTAGAGTTTGAGCAGAGTTTCAAGAAGAGCATTTTATTTTGAAGAAGTGAACATTATCGAAGAGTTATCGTGGAATTGAAGTTTTATTAGGTTTTTGTGCTGCAACCCTCATAGGGAAGAAAATAGTTCGTTAGCTTATCTGAAAACTTGTATTGAGTTTATGTCGTTACATACAAACTGAAAAATAAATATATGAGAAAGTCATTTCGCCTTCCATCTCCTACGTGGGTTTCATAACGAGTTGGCTTCATTTTTTTCTGACATAAATTATTATATATTACTGTAATATAACATACTATGACTAATGCCGACACTAATGAGATGTAAACAACACATTGGGCACATTCATAATGATCAAATTCCTACTCCATTTGGACCATTGTCAATTTCAAATAAATATCCGTCAGAATAACTGACAAACCACGGGAATTTGTGTGATCTATTATAGTCGAGAAAACCGACGGAACTAATTCCGGTTTATATGAATTCCAAAAATTTTTTCATAGTGACGTACCTATTCTCGAATGACGTAGACGCCACGAACATAATCCATGTGTAAGTTTTAATATATACATTGTTCATTCAACAAAAGGCTCTGCAAATAATACTCCAGGAATTATTTTCAGACCGCAAAGCTGTACCTATACAGTTGTTTGCTCTGAGAGCTTATTTATAGACAGAAACTCACATGATTAGACACAAGTTTTCAGGTGTGAATATTGCTGAAAGTCTACTAGGTGATCAATCCGTTCAGTTCTCGCAATGACAAGGCGTATGAGATAATTAAAAGTTCTGGCTCTGGCTAGGATGATAAATCAATTTGTTTTACTGTCCCGCATTTTGTGTTAACCGAACCTATGTGCTGTTGGAAACGATATCAGGGAGATATTGCAAACTTGCAGAATGTATACCGTATACTTTATACTTTAGCGCTATATATCGATGTACGACGTTATAACTTAACAAATTTTGTTTACTATTGCGCATTCGTGCATGTCATTGTAAGGCATACTTGCCCAGGGAGCGTTCCCGACTTCTTGAACGTCAGGGAGGTTTTCGAATAAGTGTTTCCCGACTAGCAATGTTGTCAAAGGTTCCAACCAATCATAAAAAAACTATTTTTCGACAGAAGAATAGGAACTAAGTTCAAAAACCCCATAGTCTATCACAGTTACAGTTTTCTTCTTTTTTTTCTTACCTTGTGGTTTCATGGTATTCTTTTTTGAAAAATTGAAAATGGATAATACTATGAAAAAATTGTTCTCCATTAACAAAAAACAAAAAGTTATTGCTAGAACCTATTCATGGATTTTTTAGTTTATTCTACTGCTTTCACCGTGTTCCAGTTCAATTTTTCAATTTTACGAAATTTCCTAGCTGGGTTTATTATTTTCACATAGTTTTCTAGTTTGCTGCAATATTTTCAATATTTTCTAATTTGGATGATTGTTAGTTTACCGGATGAAATGTATTTTTTATTGAATATTGATGAATATGAAATGTATTTCATTAGCCTGGACAGAATCAAAATTATTTTTTGTAATGGACAAATTGCAAACTATTTGAAAATTGTTATTTGTTGGCAATGATAAAAAATTAATCAACTCCATAAAATGTATATGCTCAGAAAAATATCTATAGTTGAATAGGCATTCTATAAATAAATTTTGGGGGATCTCGCTTCGGAAAGTATATTTCGAAGATACAATGAAATTACTTTTCCAATGTAATTCAAAAATGACATGCAATATTCCATTTATGTTGTTGTGGTTATTAGAGGCAAAAAGATTGAATAAATAATGAATTAATATCACATGATCGGTTACCTGAAACGAAACAGAATTCAGAATTAAAAAATGTTCAGTTCTAGTTCATATACGACAGGAAAATACGTAACCAAATAAAAATTACTTTAAACAAAGGAAGAACATAGACGAGTAAGGTAAATATAATCTTGACCACTCACTCAAAACATCAAGGAAGACATAACCTGAAGCTAAGTGTTCCCTGCCTCGTACTTTCAAAAATCCTAAGATGTATTAATTGCTCCTCAGGGAGTGCTGTTCTACTGTCAGTTCGTTGAAGAATACGGTTTTCGTGGACACGCTTACTTTCTCTCATTTGCTCTACTCTCTCGTTTTCAAGAATCGAGGCCCAGATGATGTGCAATAACCCCTTATTACCGTATCAAGAGCTGTGTATGTATTCTCAGCTTGTATATACTATCAAGGAATACAGATTTTTCAACAAGCGTTGAATGCCAGAATTTCGATGTCGAACTGGTTGCATTGACATTCAGGAATCCAATGCCAGAAAGCTGTTTCGGCCCGACATAGGTTTCAAAGATATTCGGCAGTACTTGCGAACACCAAGCATTTCGACTTATCTGCTGCTAAACAAAAATCTGAATCTGGTGTAGATGGTGTAAACCTCGAAGGTCAAACGCCATCTACTGGATGAATGAAGACTCAAACTCCTGGAACACCAAGTACAGGAGATCTCTAACAGCGGGCACATCGTACGGTATCGAAATTATGATTTTTGAAGGGACACCAAAGACGATAGTTGTTCGCTGCGGGTTGTTTCTCACGGTTTCGTCATACGATGTGCCTGCATCATGGATCTCCTATTTCAGGTATACTAGGAGTTTGATTCTTTGGTCATGAAGCAGATGATGTTTCGCCTTTGAGGTTCACACCAACTACACCGAACAGTAAAATATACAGAATACATATACCGGATATGAAACCCTATAAATTCATTTATGGCCCACCTATCCATACATCTGCGAAATTCAACAAGAGCAACAAGAGGCGAATACTAAACCGTTTCTCTGATTGTAATTTGGTTTTCAGTCGTAAAAAGCAGAAATAAGCTGAGCGTTTTGAGCAAGTGGAAGTGGGGCTAGGAAGGTCCCAGTGTTGTACGAAAAAGGTTCATCTAGATCAGGGGTTCCCAACCTTTTCCTAGTCCGGGACCACTTTTATATTATTCTTGTTAGCAGGGACCACTACGAATGACATACATGTGGTGTATTTATGAGTACATCGTAGGTAATAAAGATATACTGTAATAATCAAATCGTAACTTTAATTAGCAACTCAATAGGATATTACAAAACAAGAAATAATAATATGTTTAGGATAAATTTCTGTGATATTGTATCGAAGTGATTTCTGAGTTTGCATCTTCTTCGCGAGTTGCTCAAAGCTACACGCAAATCATCATTTATTTTCAAACGATTCCTCGCCTTGTTCTCAATTACCAATAAAGCAGAAAATCCTTGTTCACATAAATAAGTTGTTGAAAAAATCATAAAATATCGCGATTTCTCAAAGTTTATTATAAGAAATTGTCTGTTTACACCAAAACGACTCAAGTGAATTCAATTCAAAAGCATCCTTGCAGTTTCTGTCATTTTGGAATTCAATGAGTTCTTCCTGGCTTTCTTCAGTAACTTCTCCAGCGTCCGTACTAAAGGGGTTACGAATCAGTTTTTGATCAACTTTAGATTCTTCGGTATATTCTGGAAAGTAACGATTGAATTCATCCATCAACATTTGTAAATGAGTCATGATATTTTTTTGTATATTTGCTTTAATAGTGTCATACTGTTTTTTTCCACGAGTGCTTTTAACGTCGCAAACGCAGAATAATTATTTTCTTCACATTTACCTAACCACACCTGGAGTTTGCAAATAAAAGCGCGAAGTTTTTCTTCAAAAATATAAAATATATTTGCCACGTTTTCTAATTGTTTATTTCCGGAACCTTGCAGTTGTATATTCGATTTAAGTGTGTGAAAATATCCACAGGATAAGCCAAATTGATTTGACATGCCGGATTAGTAAACTGTTTTAACAAATCATTAATAATTTTGTTAACCAGAAAAATCTCAACCTCTGCTCTCAGTTCATAATCTTCCCAACAAATTACCTTTCGATAGCCATCAAAATTCTGTGTGAAAGAGAAGTGCTTCATGGTCTGAGTCCATTTCAGTGAATAATTTTTCAAAAAGGCGTGTACTTAGGGTGCTTTTAATACCATTCACAACTTTTATGGTCATTTTCAGTGTATCAGTAAGGCATTCAGGAAGAGTATTAGAAGCTAACCCCTAGCGATGTATGATACAGTGCGTTGTTATTACCTTATGATTTTTCTGTTTCAATAACGTCGCCAGCCCGGAACGTAATCTCAACATTGCAGGAGCACCATCAGTACAGAGGGCAACGATTTTATTCCACATGAGATTATGTTTCTCAAAATATTCCGATATTGAGTTCATGAAAAATGACACCCGCTAAATTTGAAATCATTCGCGGACCATATTTTGTTTTCTGCGGACCACTGGTGGTCCACGGACCACTGGTTGGGAACCACTGATCTAGATAATGGTGACATTCTTATAAAGGGTTCCATGTAACTCGTGTTCTATTCAGGGCTACAAGTGCTTGACAGTTGCCAATGCTGATTCACAAAATACTACCATTTATTTCTTCCCGTTTTTTCTGTGGCCCCGGTTATCTTCGTCAGTTCGGTTGGGAGTATACTACCAAATTTAACTAAAACTGATATTTCAGGTTAAGATATATTCACATCCACATCTTCTACTTTCACTCATCTCCACTTTCAATAGGAAGCATCCTGTAATTGCTGTTTTTTTTTATTGGAAATTGTCAAGCTGTGTGTACGCATCCATGCACTTGAAGAGAAAAAGTTTTTGTATTTCGTGCAGAATTATATTTTTTATCGAAATCATATACTAGAGTGCTTTTGACTAGAACATTCATTCATAACCATTGTTTACCTGAATGGAAGTGATGATTGAAAACATATCAGAGCCCAGATTCTATTTCACGAATTCGATTATCGAATTGTTTAGAATATGCGTTTATTTTCGGTACAGCTCATGTTACAGTCACAGTCTGAGCTACTCGACAATCGAATTCGTGAAATAGAATCTGGGGGCAGTTTTTCATATTCAAAAAATTCAATTGAATTTATAAAAAGTGAGGTAACTCACTTGTTAGGTATACCAGAACCAAAACCATAAGAATGCATGCTTCTGAAGAACAAAAATGTAAAATGTAAAATCCTGAACAAGGATTATATTGGATATAATTTGGTAACAGAACATGAATGTGTTCATGAAGAGAAGTTATTCACGTCATTTTGAGGTCAGAAGACTTCAGAATGCAAACATGTCCTATTGTCAAATTATATCCAGGACAAGGATTCTACTTTCGAATGTTTTCAAAAACTTTTGAATGCTTTCGTCCTTTAGAATCATGTATTTTCAAGGTTTAGGGTTTGGTATACCTGATGAGGTAACTCTGTAACTAATCTCACTTTTCAGATTCTCTAAATTTTTTGAATGTGAAGAAATTTTTATAATTTTGTTCAATCATTGTTTACCCTCAGGTAAGCACTGATGATGACTGTTCTAGCCAAAAACGCTCTGTCATGGTTTCATTACTAATATATTTCTGCACGAAATACAATGGTATACTTTTTACCAGGTAGGAAAATCATAAAATTCCTGGACGACCATGAAGATTGCCAAGTCGATGTGCAAGCCGAAACTAAGCAACACAAAGTCGAGGAATGTGGTTTTCCTAAGAGGTAAACATTCTATTTTTTCGCGAATCGTTTACAACTGGACAGATAATAATTAATTCTGAAAGAAATCGCAAATAATTCATTCACAAATAAATGATGCTTTGAAATTCGTAATAAAATCACTTGGGTTACTATGGAAACTGTTTTGAATCATTTATGTAGAACACTAATAACTAAGGAAATATCATTTCCTTGTAGTAAGAAAATCTTGACTTCTTCTTTGAGGGATTTTATCTAGAATGTCAAAATTTTCTAGCGATTTGCAGGAAAAAATATTTCCTTTTTCATTTTTTATTCATTGCTTGATTTTCATATTTTGCTTATCACGCTCCGTATTTTTATAATTTTCAAGTATGTTTCATTTGTTTTATTTTCCCAAAAAATTCATAATGAAGACAATGGGAGTTCAACTTTCTGATTTATCGAAAACAGTCATTATTTCATCGTCCCATTTACCTCGAAGCGTGTGTGAATATTCAACAAATATGAACCAAAATATCCAACTCGAAGCGTTAATTACTATGCCATTGACTTTGACAGCTAACAATGCGTAACACTTTTGTAGCAGATTAAAACCGAAAATTCTGAAAATAATTCGCAAACATTTTTCTGAAATGATGAAGGCCAGAGTGGGAGAAGTATAAAATTATCACTTAGCGTCGAAGTCACTAGTGTTCGTTTTAACTCTAACTGACATTCAAAAAAATATCCAAGATGGTATGTGATAAAATTGATCTTTGCGATATTATTGACGAGTGTGATTTGGATGTTGGTTTTTGTTCGGTTTCGACTAAACAGAGAGTGTTCGTAGAACAATCCGTAAACCGATATAAACGGATCATGTAGAAAATTAAAAATAGATCCGTGTAAAATGTTTCAGTTACGCCTTCAGCGTCTAACTCTGCATTCCAGAAACATGTGCCGATGACAAATTCTTTATAATGATCTTGCGGTTTTTTAAGAACGATAATATTCATCGTGATTTTGTTTACAGAATAGTTTATTATATTTTGATTCAGTGATCAGTATTCAATTCTCAAGGATATTGTGAATACATGTTTCGGAGGGTGAGCCTGCAGGTTGGAGCAAAATAAAATTAACATGCTGAATTCATTCATTATTTCATAATTCAGGAGTAGCTCCTACGACAATTGTTACTTGCTTTACCGAGATATATTTGCTCAACAATCAATTGTGTTTTCCATTCCCTTCAGAATTGGTAACATTTCCAAAGAAGTACATGAAATTGATTTCATTCATTTCAATATTACTATAAGTTTATGTGAAAAGTTAGACCCTCACAATCGATAGAAGTTTATCTTGCCAATATATAAGCAGGGGGAATGTTGCGTCGTATTTTTTTTATAGTGATAACCTATTCAGTGAATAGATGCAAATTGATTTTCTTCAAATCGAATTATGTGATACAGACAATCTTCTAACAAATTTGATTTTATTACATTGAATAAATTTATCTCGAAAGATCAGGTGTAAGTTAGGTGAATGTTGGAGCGTTTTTTTTGTTCTGTTCAAATTTCTACGTTGGGCAATATCCACCCATCGCATATTTTTTCTAACAGAAAAATAGTTTTCTGCAGGCGTCCTGAAATAAAAACTTTCGGTATTCACGAAGAAGACTGTTATATTTTATTTATAATAAAGAGATCATAAGTAATGTACCCATCCAGACTCCTTTCAACATAATAAACACCTACAAGAAAAATATTGTAACTCATTTCGTAAAATATCACTTTCGGAACTTGTTAGGTAAATTACTATTACGTTATTCACTGGAAGCCTTCGACTTGAAAAAAATCCCAAGAGTCCTTCGTTATCGGCCCATTTCATTTGAAATTGATTTCAAAAGAAGTTACCAAATCGAAATTCCATTCAAATCTTATCAAAATTTCCCCCTAGTCTTTTTTTAATGTAGTCTTGTTGAATTCTGATAATTTCCGAATTATATAAAAAAACTGAGGTTTCTTTTTCATCTCATTCTCAAAACATTCCTCGGAACATAATGTCTCATCAGGTAACCAACAAACGTTAGAAATAATGGAAAGGCTACGTGAAGCGTTTCTTTTTCGATCACACAGTCAACAGAGAAAATACTTTCTGAAAAGATGGATGATCACTAATTGAATCGTTTGCACTCAGAAAACGATTATTTATGACATGTAGACATTCAAAATGATGGTCGTGTTTTTATCAGTCGACTAGATTATTATAAATATTTTCAACTGATGCATCATACTGATACATTTCTAGGGTGCAAGAATCATAGAAATAGTACTGATTTCTTCTTGTTTCGATTTCCTATCCAATAATCTCTGTATGTAAAATATTAGAGACGAAAAAAGGGATCTTCTTGTTTTTGCTAATGTTTCGTGTGTTCTGTGAGATTAAAATGAAATGATTGAATCAATTCCACTCGAAAGTAACAGGATTTGACAGCTCATCATCTGCCATATAAAAATATCATATTATCAGGTTTCTCTGAAATACACAGAGTGAATATACATTCTTCAGATGTAGGAAAGGCAAAACTTGAAAATATTTCATTAAAGTTAAAAACTGTTTCAAGCCAGGAATAGTATATCACACACCGAGGTGGGAAGTGATTCATTCCTGTCGTGAGATCAGTTAGTTAACCGAGACACAAAGCATCGAGGACAACTTTCCTACCGTTTGTATACTATTTTATTTACAACCATCATACTTCGATTAAAATTAATGAATCTCTGTTTCGTTCTGTGCATATCTAAAATATTACATTTAACGACAAGTTACCGAGAATGCGGTTTACTTAGAATAATCATTTAGATATTTTGTTACTGTGGCTACGGGGTATAAAATTGTCACCAATATAAATAAATGTCAGATAAAGTCAATAAATGACAGATGAAGTCTAGAATAGATGAAATGAGGGCGGGAAGTGAGGGCGAGAAGTAGAGGTGTGCAATTTGACACTTCCCAACCTTCAATGACGTTAGTAATGACAGCATTACATATATGGTTGTAAATAAAAGTAGTAACTTTTAGTGTTGACCGAATTAAAAGTTGAACGTAACCATGGTGATGAAAATTTTGATTTTAAAGAAGAATGTCAATCAGAAAACGTCATTCATTTTCAGTGTGATAGTGGATAATTCCAATGAATATCGGATGGAGTAGTCCTCAAACATTAATGAATACCCAGTTAATTGTGTTTATAAGGATATTATTCTGTAATGATCAGAGTCGCAATATCAGCTTTTAAATTTCATTCCCCATTTTTGGTTCTGAATTGCTTTCTTGACAGAGACTGAGCAAAGAAAGATGGCTCTGATACAGTAATTAATATATATTTACACATTATCAGTACATTGATATTCCCGAAAACATGATTAATCACAATTACAACGTCACTCCAACCACTTTTGAGTTATTCCATACCTTGCCATCCTCGTTTGTATTGGTTGAAAATAGTTTTTCACATATTCATGCACTCTTTTCCATACTGTTCATTATTTCAGAGTGACGATGAACAGAAAATGGCCATCATCCGCAAGGCCTTCCAAATGTTCGACACCACAAAATCGGGTTATATTGAGACCATCAAAATCGCCACCATCTTGAACACAATGGGTCAGCTATTCGATGAGGTCGAACTCAACAATCTCATAACTAAAAATGATCCAGATCGAACGGGACAAGTGAACTTTGATGGGTTCTGTGATATCGCCAATCATTTCTTGGAAGAAGATCCAGACGATGAATCCACGACACAGGAGTTGAAGGAAGCCTTCAGGTGAGAGATGATGCGATTTAGAAACTATGGTAATTTCGTAGGGGAAATGAAGTTTGACGGACTATTCTCTAGAAGTCTAAACTTCTATGAATGGAGGGAAATCGAAAAGATTCACAAATTCTTTGGTGATAGGTACATGTATATCATTCGTAGACGTTCGATCCAGTCACAAAAAAAAAATTCTATCTGATACAGCGAGTCCAAGAAAACAACATCAATAATGTTTCAATCCTCCATTCAATAAGAACTACCATTACCAATTCGAAAATCCATCATTTTTGATGGAGAATTATTCTTCCCTATATTGTAATTGGTTAGATAATATTCATGAACTTACCTGTTGCTTATTTTATTTCCTCAATGTATTTGGGAAAATAATTGCTATTTGGGTCGTTTTACATTTGAATTGTGATGGTTCATACTTCCATTTCTCTATTATTAACTCCATTGAAACCTGGTGCTAAGAACGAAAGGATAAAAATACAAATAAAATGAGGTAATCAAATCAAATCAAAAGTGAGTACACTCCACTTGAAACTTGGTTTCAACATTCATTCATACTATTTCATTTGTTTCTTTATTTGAATTTTTTGACTGATATTCCACATTCGATATCTCAATTTTCTTGTCGCAATATTATTTCATTTATTTACATTTTTTTGACTAATTTTTCATATTCGACATCTAAATTTTATTGTCACAACATTATTTTCTTTGATCAGTCAAAACTTCAATTCTATTTTTGACCAAAAAAATTCATTTCAAACTTTTGTTTGGATTTGATTACATCATTTGATTTGTATTTTCATCCTTTCGTTCTTAGCAACAGGTTTCAATAGGATTAAGAATATTATAGATGAAGGAAGTCAACTACATTCAAGCAAACATTTTTATTTGTCAAGTGAATGAGTTCGTGACCTGTTGAATCGAAGTGAATGAGAAATATTTGAAAATGTAGGTGCACTGTGAATTCTTTATGGAAATCTTATAAGAGGACTACCTAATAGCTGAAATTAAAGCCAAAACTACTACGATATTATAGCGAAACTTTGATCTTCCGGAAGTGATCGAAAACGAGAAGTTATCAGAGAGGCAACAAAAATTTGAATAAGAATCCTGAAAAGCAAACATAGAGAAAATGAGTGTAAAGGACTGAACAGAGGTTGCCTCAATATTTGAAGTGAAACATTCGACTATTTCTCCAACAATGAATTTACAAAATATTTAATTTGATTGAGTTCAGCTGAGGTGAGCTGGAGTATAAGCCTAGGACGATGTTCAGGATACACATCGATAGCAATGGTATCCAGTGAACATACTGAGAGATTAACTACATACTAGGTAAAAATACAGATATCCGAGAGAGAACTATTTTTGATGTGACTTTTATGGAATATGTGCTATATTTCGAAATAAAAACCGAGAGACTTTCCAAGAGTACATGTATGATTTTCATAGGAATCACCATTTTTCTGGTGATATCGGTAGGAGTAGATCCAGAATATACATGACAACTGAAATGGGGGTCATTTCTGATCGTTGCGAAGTCAAATTTCAATTAAAACTGGTATTGTAGACAATATTCAGGTTTCTCAATAGCATTATCGAAGGCTCGGTTAGGTAGTCCATGAGATTGAAAGGTGAAAGGTTCATTGAAATCTCAATTCATTCAGTGCAAATTAGTTTCAAATCGACTTTTTTGTAAACATTTGCTGTAAGAAAGTTTCTTGAGTTGTCCATATGCCCACTGGAAAGCTGAAGGGATAGTTTTCTCTCAACAAGAAAAGTTTATGTAGGCTTGAGAATTGAATGTTATCCTTCAGAGCAAAATTTTATTACATACTACTCGCTATTTTTACTTCCTGTGTGTGAATATCCCATAAAAGCCATCTATTTGATTCGAACAAAATTGGAAAATGAACTGACCAAGAATTAGTGACGTCTATGAGTTTCATTCCTCAACTTTTCGTTGAGGAATGAAACGACTATGAATGATATACACGAATCTACAGAAAGTGTAGAAATTTTGTGTTCATTAAAATTTCGTTTCTCCTAGAAAAAAAAGTTTCTCAATGTCAATCTATCTGTCATCAGAGTAGAGTAGTGGAGTATCGTGTTCATGAACGCTGTGGTTCATACAAGAGATTAAGAATGGAGCATCCACTACATCTTTTCCTATTGTAACTCAGACAATATATTGCGATTCAGATTAGTCTACTGTTAATCAGGAAATATCAATTTTAATACAGAATAGTTGACTGTAATTCAGAAAATATCAATTGTAATTCATATCTTGTCGATGGTATTTCAGAATAAGTCAATTGTAATTCAGAAAATTTGGACAAATATCGTACAGGAAGACCTTTATCATTGGGGTAGAATTTATTCGTCAAAAACTATTGATAGTATGGACTTTCATTCACCAATATCCCTACCTGCAGGGATTCATGCTGACCTGCAAGGTTTTTTTTAGACAAAACGAGATTTTGCAATTTCTGCATTATTGCTTTGCCCATGGTAAGGGATTTTCGTTGTTGAATATATGTCGAAATCGTTCGAGATTATATGGAACATGTTTAACTCGCAGACCTACACAGTACATAGTAACACCACCTCAATGAAATTTCATTCGATTTAATCTGGCTTAAAATTGTAATTTCCCGAAAAATCAACTATTATCTGAATCATAATTGACAAATTCTGGACTAAAATCGACAAGATCTGAATTAAAGTCAATATTCTCTGAATTATACTTGATATTTTCTCAATCACATTCGACTAATCTGAATAACAATTGATATTTTCTGAAAAACATCTTGTATTTTCTGAATTACAATTGGAAAAGTTGTAGTCGAAATAGTTTTCATTGTTTTTCAGTTGCTTGTTATACGCCAGAATATTATATAAAATACCTTCTATATCCTATAGTTCATAATCGGAACTGTGAATGCAGGAAAGCTCAATAGGTCATAATAATCATCGGAACGTGTTTTGAAATCTTTTCGAAGGATATCAGCCCCTTTGAAGACGGTTCAGCGACTGACGAGATATTTTCAAATCCATGGATTGTTCGGTTCATCGTCAGACCGGCGA
Organism: Zygogramma bicolorata; assembly: GCA_032362365.1. Lineage (NCBI taxonomy): Eukaryota > Metazoa > Arthropoda > Insecta > Coleoptera > Chrysomelidae > Zygogramma > Zygogramma bicolorata. The sequence goes on along the minus strand of JAVJAQ010004661.1, from coordinate 88,897 downwards.
TGGAACTGATTAGGCTGAGTCAACATTACCACACATATTCAATCGTTCAGGGTTGACATCACTTCCTGAGAAACTCGTATTTACACCTTCGTCCCAAGATGGCGGATCACGCGCACCCCTTTCCCAAGGTCGAAGATTTTTTTATTAGGGATCCTAACCGAATAACATATCCTTAAATCAGAATTACTCCACCTTCTGCAAAAAAAACATTGACTGGAGGAGTATCCAGTGGATTACAAATTCTAGAAAACGAAAACTAGTAAACAGCATATTTTCCCGACATGTTGATTGAATGTTATGCTCGGAGGATTCTGAGATACATTAGTTAATAAGCGACATTAATTCAAATCTAATCGTACTTGTAACAGCTGTGCATTTATTTTGGACAGTACATTGGGTTTTCGGCTGTGGATTTCATGATGCGTTACAACGTCCAATATTTTATTCGTTTAGTGATTATTTATAGGTTTCATAACGAGGAAATGCAGTGATATTTATGAACAACCAAAAATTGAAAGTCCTGAAGATGTCTTTGGTTAAATGATCTGACATTTCTGCAGATTTTCCTCCCATGGCATTTATTGGGTTTTGAATTGTTCTTATGCCTTGAATATGCCTCCGGTTAATAAAACTGTCTTCTGCTTCTTGCTTTTTTTGCGTTGTAGAAATTTGTTATATTGAATATTGTTTGTTGTATGGCTAAAACCGTCAAAAATGAATTGAACCCTTGTTTACCAATTCTGCCACAGCTCATAGGAGCAACTACTTAGATTTTATTCGGTTGAAAGAAGGGGTTGAAATAGATTTTTTCTTCAACCAGCTGACGTCAACCGTCAGAAAATCGAAACATGTAGGTTTTACGATGTCTTCTTTTTTTACGTGTGATAGCGACCACAGGAAATATAAGAAGTGGAAGTCATTACATGTTGATTTAGCAATTCAGTGAATGGCTTTTAAAACAATAAGACCAATTTTCCATGAGAAATCGTTTCTACCCTGCAACAATCAATTTTTTTCCCGTTGACACTTAATATTTTACCAAACGTAATGCCTAATTGATGGGACACTGCTGATTTTTTGGATATATAAACTAATGAAAAAAACAGTGCACATATTCGAATAATGCAGTGGAAATATGCTTCATTAGGGCTATATTCTTCATTATCTCTCATATTCAACAAAGTTCTGTAGTGCTACATCGGGATTTACTCGAGCGTCATAGAAACCTATTGGGTTGCGAAGCTTAGATGATAAAAAGAAAAAAATGTTATATAATGTAATACTTTCATCGGTGGGGAGAGCGGCTATAGATTTTCAAAAATGTAAAAAAACTATTGCATGGACATACTCGAGCGCGTCAGATATTGATATCATCTATGTCCTACATATTTTTAAAAATGTACGTTTGTTAATCTGATTGTTTCCATGATGGGGGTAGTCCTACGTGAGGGTTGAAAATGAAAAAAAAAATTTTTTTTTCTCGAGCGCGTCAGATTTTCTGAGTGGTGTTAAGTGAACCTAAAAAAAGCTCTCATTCAATAATCTGACGGTTTGGATGTGACGCAGACTCGCGGCCGTTATTAGAATGTGAAAAAAAATCGCCATTTTGAAATACACAAGCGCGTCAGATTAAGATATATATATATATATATATATATATATATATATGGTTCATCTTTACGCCCTAGAGGAGAGGATGCAGTCTCATAATATGACGATTATCTGGAGGGATTCACCTATTCTGTCAATTTAATTTGTTTTCTTCAAATCATTGAACTTAATTGAAAAGCTCAGGAAAAAGCATGCAAATAAAAAAGTCCATGTTTTTTTTAGCAGAATACTTGTACTTATAAGGAAATAATTAAAAGCAATTACTTACATTTTTGAAATTTCAACACGTTGGATATTCGTTTACAAACAATATCATGACACGAACGAGTCTGTGTGATCAACCGTCATGACGTCATGGCAACAAAAACCAGAGTGGGGATGGAGTGTGAGACCTCATGGCAACAGAAACCAGAGTGGGAATGGAGTGAGAGAGCAATACATAGAGAAAGATTGAGAGAGAAATAGAAACGCGGAGAGGGGAATATAGGCATCACGTAGCTGCACGCATTAAACTTTATCGCTGAATTTTTTTATTTCGGCTTGTGGAAATCGTCAGATTATATATTTTTTGCCATTTTTGAATTATTCCCTTCAAAATAAAAAAAAAATAGACACGCTCGAGAATGTCGAGATGACGTTATTTTTACAACTTTGTAGGTCACTCTTGAATTGTCAGATTAGTGGAATATACATGTTTCAGGATGTAACTAACTCACCCTGCCTCTGACGCGCCCGAGAACTTCCGATGATCAATTTTTTTTCACTAATCTGATCCTTTATCCTTGAAGGGATATATATATATATAGGGCTCATATATGGTGGAAGTACTTAACCGGGTACAAGGTATCCTCCTGTATATTAATCTGCCGCGCTTTAGTAAATCCCGAAATCCTCGCTTGGGCTCCCCCCTATCACTGTGAGGCTTTTAATATTGGGTATTTCGGAGTTTCCCATGTGCTCTGACACTCGTTTGAAACAGGAGCAATCCTAGAAATCGACTTGTTCTCACTACTTGATATCACAACATACTGATTATTTATTGAATTGTTATTTCAACAAGTGTGTAACCTTCCTTCCAGGTTGTATGACAGGGAAGGAAATGGGTATATCACCACTGGAACACTCAAGGAAATCCTAGCAGCTCTCGATGACAACTTGACAAGCAGGGATTTGGATGGAATCATCGCTGAAATTGACACTGACGGTTCTGGAACTGTAGACTTTGATGGTAAGGATTTTTTCATATGTGAATAAAATAATAAAATACTGAAAACAACAGATGAAGTTATGAGGAATGCTATGGATTGTTTCAGTGCTTGACTACATTGTTTACATGACGCTGAAACAGAGTTTCAGATATTGAATTCCATTCCGAAAAAACATAACAAATAGTACCCTGTTATGATCGAATTGACTTCTCCTAGTTCACTTTGAAAGTAAAATATTGTATTTTAGGTGATATTCGTGTTTGATGGCCATGGTCTCGGATTTTGATGATGCGCAATACTGTATTATGCTACAATTCATCGCAGTAATTTATTCATTTCTCGTTGATAAATGAAACGACTATGAACGATATACACGAATCTACCGAAAGAGTAGACATTTTATGCTCATTAAAATTTCGTTTCTCCTAGAAAAAAAAGTTTCTCAAAGTCAATCTATCTGTCATCAAAGTAGAGTGAGTAGTGGAGTATCTTGTTCATGAACGCTGTGGTTGGTACAAGAGATCAAGAACGGAGCTTCCACTACACCTTTCCCAAAAGTAACTCAGAAAATATCAATTCCTCTACCTGCAGGGATTCAAGCCGACATGCAAGGTTTTTCTGTGATTATTCTTTTGGACAAAACGAGATTTTGCAATTTCTGCCTTATTGCTTTGCCACAATGCGCAATACTGTATTACGCTACAATCCATCGCAGTAATTTATTTTCAACTGCGACACTGCTGAAGATAGCTGCAGTCGAAATATATGAGACGAAGGCCATCAAGCCCGGATATTACCGAAAATATCGCCTCTTGCCGTGAAAGCCTGTATTTGTTCATTTGATTTTTTTAATTTCAGTTAAATTCATTATTGAAAACCAAATATTAATCAAGTTCACGAGGTAACCAAAAAGTTATTGCTTTTTCATTTCAGAATTCATGGAGATGATGACTGGAGACTAGAAACACACTTTCCAGGATCACATAGGAAAATATTAATTGTTAGTATTCATCAAAATTCCAGTTTACAACACTTGATAAAAGACAATGAAGATCTATTTATGTGTGAATTATTATATTAATGTGAGATTCTTTGCATATTATGAATAAATTATTTTTAAAGTTTCTGTTTTATTCGAATGCATTATTATTTGTTGAATATGAATTACTTGCACCTCAATTATTGTCTGAGTGGTAGAAAATTACTTTTTCAGCAAATCGCTAGGGAATTTCTGCCATTCCAAGACAAAATTTATCGAAGAAAAAGTTGAGTTTTCTTTACTGTTAGGAAATGATATTTCCTTACAGTTGTTAGTGTTGTACATAAATGATTGAAAACAGTTCCCATAGTAACCCAAGTAATTTTATTTTTATTATTGTTATATTGGCCAACTATCAAATGGTGGGACTACCACAGACGTGTGCTATTAGTATTAGAAATGACTTTTTTGAAAGGAATAGTACAGCTTCAATGATGAAGCAGGACTCAAACATTATTTGAGCAATACATATTGGGAAGAATTTTTACCGATGAGGGCACTGATGTCTGTTCAAAAATGTCGGCAACAAACCGTAATCAGCTGATCGTAATCTGTCAAAAACATATGTTTACTATTGTTTACGTTGTATTTTGTATTGTTCCTTGTGTTTTTCGAGTTTTGGTGAAGTCTGTGTAAAACAAATGTGAAGACTATTGAGTGTGTGAATGTGTTAGAGAAGTGTTTTTTCGTTAGATGATTATCAAAATAAGAAATACGTATGGGAAGGAAGGTAAGGATTTCTTCCTTCTCTACTAAAACATCCATCCACACAACAGCTCACATTGATTAATTTCAACATTGTTATTAATAAAATATCAATTTCATCAAATCGCAAGAACACCAAAATGCACTACAATTTCAGATCACATTCGACAGTGACAGAAGTTTGTTTTTGTTTTACTTGATGAAATAGTTCAAATATTTGCCGATAGAGGCGTATCTGGATGATGAACTTCCCAATTGGCAATTGACCTCGCATGCTTTTTAGTCATTATTTTTTGTAGTTTCTGGCATCGAATACAAGATTCTGTTGAAATAGTCCCTCCAGAGGTTAAAACAATTGGTAACAACAGATTGGCGTTCTTGGAAAATAGATAGGGTTGAGTTTGGTTGGCGTTGAATGAAGTTATTAGAATTTCATTCGCGAATCTTTGTCTCGTTCTTATTTTCGACGTCCATACTCCGTCATTTTTCACAAAAAGTGAAATGTTCGGAGAAAAAGATATAGAAATATAATTAAAAAATATACGTTTGGAAATGGATCCATCAATTGAAAGATAACATGAAGATATTGAAATGTTTCAAGATGCATTGTCTCACTCCTAGTAGGAAAGTTCTGAATCACAAATGTTGCTTTCATTATCGTTTTATAGTTTGGAGTATTTTTCAACCGATTGTGAGTTTGAGTTTGAGTATTTTTTCATTTGTGTTCGTATTTCTATCTTAAAGAAGGGTATATATATATATATATATATATATATATATATATATATATATATATATATATATATATATATATATATATATATATATATATGTATATATATATATATATATATATATATATATATATATATATATATATATATATATATATATATATATATATATATATATATATATATATATATATATATATACTTGTTTGATAGGTCATGATAGGATATATATATATATATATATATATATATATATATATATATATATATAGATATTTTTATACTCAGCATGTATGAGTACTCATGAGTACTCTGGTCTTCTAATCATTCAGAGACCTTTCATACTTTCGACTTGGTCTCTCGTATGCCGTATAGTACGTAGGGTATGAAATTACTCTACCTATACTATCTAGCAGAATTATATGTTGCCGTACTGTCATGTATTGGAAACAGCTTGCCTATATATTTCCAGCTTCCAAATGTGCAATCAACTTCGAGAACCGTCCTAAATCGGAACCAAAACAAACCTAATTATAATTATTTTTCACCTGTCGATTTTTGGCACCAGTAGAAGCTTTCTTCGCTATCTATCAATTTGATGCTTACCTAATGAACCGGGTTGACCACGTTAGCTCTTATATGTAGGAATACATGACGATAAATGCATTACAAGTTAATGAGAGAGCTTGAACGCCTACTTCGTGACGGGAATTATACAGTTTTGCAGGAAATTTCATTCAACAGCAAGTTTATAAAATTTCCTCGTAGAAATGGTGTTCCCCGAGGATTGCAACATTCAATAATACAATGTAAATACGAATCCATTTCTTTTTTTTATAGAGTTTTCATTTTCATGTGAACCTTGAGATGAAAAATCTCATTCAAATGATTCTAAATTAGATCATTCGAATCCAGTTGTTTGGGTGTTAAATGAAAGAATAGCATATTTTCCTAGTTGACAGACATAAATTTTCTTTGGTGGTTTGACCTTATTGCAATATAAAAATAGTCGTCGACATTTTTCAAACAATTTGTACAAGTGAATAATTGGAGCGTGGATATTATCGTGAACGAAGATAAATCACTCAGTTATCTATATTGAGACAAAGATGTCTATATTAAAATAGCAGTTTTTATGCTGAATTCTTTCTTGGCAACAGATATATGATTTGTGTGTATTTCTCAATGCCAAAAAATATAGTCTGAACACACGGAAAATAAGGTGACCTAAGTTCATCAAGCAGTTTGCCGGAAATTTATGAACCGATTTGGCTGGAAATTGGTGGGGAGCTAACTTTATATTTGTCTTTAGGTCCTTGAGGTAATCAAGAAAATTATGGAAAGTTATGGAGCCGTTGGGCCATATAACGAAAACGTCATCCACGTTTCTGAACCAGCAAGAGGGTGTTTGGTCAAACGTCTATGGCCTTAGTTTCGAAGTGTTCCATGAAAAGATTTTCAAAGACCGGCGAAAGAGGAGAACCCATGCCTTTTACTTGTTTGTAAAAGTTATTTCGGGAGAGGGTGTATGTATTGGACATATAGCGACTGATGAGGTTGAGGGTGTCTATGGAAATTTGGTGCTTAGTTCCGAGAATGTTCAACGTATGACGAAGACTGTTCTGTAAGGAGTTGGACAGTATTTGCAAAGTGTTCAGCAAGGGTTTGTGTTGGAGAATCGCAGGCACTGACAATGGGGCGGGGGAAACATTGGGCTTGTGTATTTTTAGGACACCGTATGTGCGGGGGGCTACGTGAAGATAATATTTTTTCCAGGGGATAAGAGCTTTCTTAGATGAGTCAGAGGTGTTGAGAATAACCATGGGGTTGCCTTTGTCTGCTGGGAGGATGATCAGATCTGGGTTGTTGTGGAGACTTCTGAGGGGGATGTGATGTTGGATTTGGAAAATTTCGTCCTCCTGAGGGTAGTGGCGATATATTGTGGGGTTTCTTCGGCTATCACTTCAGGAAGGTGAGTGATAGCGGATTCGATCACTTTATATCCTCTTCAGAAGAACTATCAGTAATAATTCTCCTTGAAGGCAACGATAACAAAAGAAAAAGGTATTCAATTAATACATTGAAATGCATACTGTTACATAAAACACGTCTGACACTGAAACAAATAATATCACTTCCATATGAATACTGTTCCAAGTTCATGAACTGGACATAAACCTGGTTTCTTTCAATAGACATTGAAATATTACCGCAGCATGGCCAAATTTACTTACTTTACTTACAGGTGGCGCCTGTGAAAATTGGGGTCAAACCGCAGATATCTGTGAGTTCTGTCAATTCTGTGGGAGAAACGAACTCAATAAATCAAAATGAAATGTGCACGGAATTTAGTTAGTCTTCCGTTCATTGGATTTGAAAGAGGAATAATGGAAAAACATGGTAGCTGATGATGACGAATTATTAATGAATTTATCACTGAGAAATTAATCACCTTCGCATCAAAAAACAAGACAAATGACGACTGACAACTCCATTTCATTCAGCACCATTTGCTTCGAGCTTTCCAGATTGAATTACCCCGGTTATAGCTTATTATGTGCTCTATTCATTGCCACTAATATCTGGTCTCTGTATCACCTGACAAACACCATTATCTGGAAAGCGTGAATTTCAGCATTTTTGCATAAAACATTATATTCGTCAGATTGCAAAAAATGTAGAGATTGCTACAATCTTTGACACTTTTGCTCTCATTGAACGGATGTATACTCTAATTTAGATAAATGAATATTCATAAAAATTTCGAATGGTAAATATTTTTTTTAATCATATCTTTTCCATATTCTAAATTGTTTTTGTTCGACAATGTTAGCTGATATTCGAATTCATCCAATATAAAAAATTAAAATATTCGCTGAACTGAACGTAATCTTCGAAAATTGGTTAATGCGGCAAAAACTTACTTCATTAAACTACGTTTATTATGCCGAATTCTGGATGAATCAGAGAACACATAATCGAAATGAAATGATCCGGAAGATTTTCTTGTGTAAAGTAGGTAATTACTTGGCAAAACATAAAAGAACAAAGTATACCCAACATCCTAATTAACAGTGCATTTTGAAACAGAGTTTAATACGTATATGAAAAATGCGTGAAATGTATCGATTTGGATGATTGCCAAAGTAATTTTACCAGGTATGATGATAAATAACACGGTGATATGCTGCTATATTTCACTGTGTTCTGCGTTCAATTTTCAGACGTCATTAATTTCCCCAGACGTTTTGAAATACCACATTCTTTAAAACTGATCTAATGTTATGGAATAGATAATTATACATATTGTTTATTGAACTGAAAACTATGCAAACCAAAGTGGCTGAATTCCTCATTTCTCATAAATACTTTCGCAGCGGAGGAATTCAGTACCTTCTATATGCGATATTCATTGTTGAGCTTGTCCAAAAAAATAGGGTTTATTGTATGGAGACAGATTTTGAATGTTGATAATGAATATACAATGTCTCACAGAACTAGCTGTGGTTTTTCTAAATAATATATATTTTTGAGGTGATACTTTATTCCTTCAAACATGCGATAAAGGGATACGAAAATTTTCATTCATATATTGGATAAACACTCATACCCTTTTTTCTTCTGTTGGCAATCCAGAAATTGAATTTGAAAGACTCTTGATACTATAGAAAAATCTTTAGCCACTATTCGAGAAGCAACTTGAAAATCAGCCCGGAAGAATATTGAAAACTTGCGAATCTTTTTCAATACTAATATTATAGAAAGGAAACGTTTTAAACTTTGTTTGTAGGACAAATCCGATCATGAAAATTCTTTCACTATCAGATAGCTATACTATTCGGGAATAATATAGGCTAGCTACATTTACTACATTTATTTACTATATAGCTAGTTCCGATATTTGAATCACTACAAAGGTTTTTGAGTATGCGAAGTTGATATTCTGGGAGTTTATCCGTTGGTTTGTCGGTATTGAGTTTCGACGTTACGCCAACATCTCAGTTGGCATTTTCAAGAATATTACTGCTCCTACTTGGTGCTAGCAAAATATATATATATATATATATATATATATATATATATATATATATATATATATATATATATATATATATATATATATATAAATAATTTTACTTATACAGATTCACAAGAAGGGAAAGCCATCCAACACCCAGTGTATCAAGGGATAGGAGATACGAATTAACATTAATTTTGAATTTTTGAAGTTTGCAAGCCTCAGGAAATAGCTTTATAATTCTAACTTTGTTTCTTCGTTCGTTTGGAGAAAAATAATCCCCCTCTCCTGAATGTAGCATGGCTGGTATTGAAATTGATAGTAGATTGGGCCGCAATATCCACACTTTGGAACATCTGAGAGGCAAAAATATCCTGATCTTCAAAATTTACTGAAGAAAGATTATCATTTGCTCTACTGAAGGGCTATAGTATCGCCTAGTAACGATACAGCGAATAAGGGCCAGTTGCACCGCTTCAACTCAGCAGAGATTCAACTAAGCTTGGCTCAATCGTTAAGGAACAAGGAAGCTGATTGGCAAATCCATAGCAACAAAGCCTGGCTTAGATAAAGCACAACTTGAGAAAAGCGGTGCAACTGGCCCTTAAAGCAATGACCTTGAATTCACAAAGTTCCTGGTCCAGCCTAATAGTATGAGTCTATTGACTCGGTATGCAACATTGAGGACACAATAATTTCCTCCAGATTTTGAAATGCGTTGAACCCTTCTGGTCTGCCTCCTCAAGACCTTATGCTGAAAGTTGGGATTCCTATCATGTGATTACGAAACTTGAGTCTTCCAAACATGTGTAATGGCACAAGAGTACCAATGAAAGATTTAATCAACAATTTAATTGTAGCGAACATACCGGACCAGCGGTGGTACAACTTATGCACCGTATGAATAAAATATATAAGCCTAGCTAAGGGTTCAAACCAGCTCAAGTAATACATTTTATCATTCCTTGAGCCGGCTTGAACCCTAAGCTAGGCTTATATATACGGTGCATATTGCCATTAATCATATACCACGGATACCGATGATTCCATGGATTGAGTGCAGATTCTAGACAACACACCTTGAATTATATCATCAAAGGATCTCTAGAAACAGCTGAAATTCCTTCGGGTTTGGAACACCTAGGAATCTTTTGTGTGGATGAAAAACGTCCTGACGAAATGTCGCTCATTCCTTGGAGTTGTGGATAATCTCTAGTATGAGATTTCACTCGTGTCGACACTTTTAGAGTATGTTCCCAAATAGTGCTGCTTGGCCGTTCATTATTTCCTTTGGAAGGGAAAGTCTTTCAACAATTGTCCAATCTCCATCTTATAGTTTGAAATTATTTGCTTCACTGAATCAAACCAATCTCACCTTCATGTCATGTTTCATGAACTGTGCTATCCAGTGTTTATTCTATTCGAAATGTTTTTTGGAGTATATAGAGGAAGACATTGATTCGGAGGTATTGTACTAGTATTTCAATAATTCCGAATACTTTTGCAGGAGTGATTGAAGAAGGATTCGTCTGAGAGAGTTGTGAATACAATCTCTCAAAATAAAACAAAACAAAAGATTCGCTTTCTGTTTCGTTCGTTTTGCATAGCTAGAAATTTTCAAATACCTCTTGCAAGTTCTACATGAAGATGCGAATCAATCAACCGATGAAAGTTAATATTGATGGAACTGGGTGACAACGAGAAAGCTCAGAAATCTTGGTACCTGAGGATGAACAATTCCATAATAGTAGATAACTTTGCCGAACAATTGAAAATCTTTGATAAATATACCTATTGTGGCAACTATTCTGTGACCTTTGATTGATTTTGATGCCCCTTCTCTGCCTATCCCACAAATCTGAATGTTCAGATTCGTTAGCTAGAAAATACATCTTGGAAGGAGATGAGAAACGGACTTGTACTGATTGCAAGGAGCGACGGACATGCTCAAAATCTTTATCGAGTCAGAGGTTTCTCAAAATATTGGAGAACACCCCGTACATTGGAACCTGACATGAATATAATAATTCGCGAGTGATTCCATATATTCTGTTTCATGAACATGAAGGCACTGATTTGTATGTAATATCTATTTTCTATTTTGTAACAGAATATATTTAGATAAGTCGGCAGTGGTGGAACACGCACTTGGAGAAGGCAATCACGAAATTGCTTTTTACGAAACCCAAGTGCTTGACAGGACTCTTAGCTACTATCCGAGATTACACAAAGAGGAAATAGAGATACACAAACATAAAGACAATTTTAATCGAAAAGAAGGCATGAACATCAATAAAGTCTGGTTACCTGTATTGAAGAATGCACGACCAAAACCAGTTAATGGAAAACAGGCCACGCCCATCTCCGACACACAAAACGTCCGACATGAAAGCAGATATAAAGCGGACCAAATCATGAGCAAAGTAGTATGTACAGTGAGAACGAGAACATTGCGTCCGTTGCCTCACAGACTTTGATAATGCCTACCACAGCTGTAGGCAAAAAAACCTGTGGACCACAGCAAACAAACCCGGAAAACATCCCAGAATCAAAATATATTCGGTTTCATACTGTATATGTTTCGATTCTCTGGATACCAGTTCTTATTTTTGATGGAAAATAATATTATAGCTTTACTCAAAACCCAGGTAGGTCACAATCGAAAGTTGATAATACCCAGACACTAATGCTGTAACGAAAGTTCTGTTAGGTGCGCAAAATTGAAACAAAACGGCACCATGAACGCCATCTGGTACTGGTAGGTTGATCGAGGATACCATATGAATATGATATGTAATTTTCTTCAAACAGAGAAGGGATTGCGGAAACTGTTCGTTAGTGAGAACATCAACAATAGCTTGAGGGCTGATTTTTGGTTCTCTTGAAAGTGTTTCTGAGGAAAGTTTGGACTTTCAATTTCGGCAGTTGATTTAAGGCAAGGAACTCGAGAAGAAACCTCCAATGAACGTGATTCGTTATCACTAGTCCCTCTGGGGCTATAGACCGGGCGGCAGTGACAGATTTTTTGGACCAATTCCTTTACAGTCTGCCTTTGGAATTGAAAATACTTGAGTCTGAGAAAAAAAAATCTGCAAAAAAATTACTTGCTTGGAAGGGTTCGATGTCGTGAATATCTAGACGTACTTTTATTTTTTCTTAACTGAATTTGGATTGATTAGCTTGTTGTCTTATTGAGAATTCCGAAGTGGGAAGATAAGGTTTAGGGTACTGTAAGATGTTCCAATAAGACCTTGTTTCGTGGTCGACTATGTTTTTTGTTTATTTGATTTCAAAACTTCATTTTTTCGATTTATGTTACGAAATTCACAAATATAATTGAAATTTTTTCATTTTTATTATATATAACATCTGATTACATCATTATTTGGGAACCACCCCTGAGCCCTTTTTCAAAAGGGCTGTGTATTACAATTTCTCATTATGCTGTGAGTGTGGTTGGTGAAAGAGCATTTGAAACCATTATTGGCTCAGTATACGAGCCAAATCGCAAAAATGCAAGAATGAGACAGGCGCCAAAGTTCCCTTGCTCAAATTCACAGAAAACCTGCTGAATTTGTCTCAAATTTTGACACTTTTTATTATGTTATAACAACTCTTTAAGTATATGATAATTATGATTATGTACAGACAATTTCCATATGAATTTAAATTTATAAAGGAAGTCAATGAATGAATGAACCACAACCGCAAGATTATTGAAGTAGTGGTGGGTTCACTAAGGGGGCATGTCATCTCAGAAAAAATATTAAAGTGATGGATCTGCCAGGAGAAATTGAATCCAGGTTCTGTCAGGAGGAAGAAGAAACACATGTACACGAATGAGAAGAAAAATACACGATATGCGAGGGAAAGAGACTCGATGCTACAAGTTACAAGAAGTCAGTACCAACGATATCGAGTTGAAATTATCAAGTGATATAAGATTTCTGTCAGCCAGGTAGAATTACAATAGATATGCAAAGGTCGCCGTATACTTATGCATAGGCACCCACGAATTTAATACAAGGGTTTCGATTTGGCTACAGATGAACGAGGATTTTCATTATTTGTCGGTTCGACAATGAATTTGATGTGCTTGATGTGCTGTAAGTTTCGCTTGCTACAAGCAAGAAAGTGGGTATGGAGTAACCATAGATTAAAGAAAACAGGAGATAGAACATGGTTAACTGCGCACTCTGCCAATTTCCCCTGGTATTCCCACTCCTAAGGTCCGCCAATCGAATCGTATATCCCCACCAACGTACCGATTTGAAGGATGTGCACGCTTGTCAAAGTTTGTTATTAAGTGTCAATGTCATGTGTTTCGTAAAGTTTTTCGGTAAAAAATGTCACGGTGTGTTGTGAAGCGATGCAGATACTACTTCAGTTCAAATTATAAGAAGGATATGAAATCTGTTCATCTATTCCAGTAAGTCTGTTATGAGTGCGGTTTGGTTTTGATGGGAGTGGCCAGTTTCACAGTCGAAGTTGACAATAATTTGTTTTCTTCCATACCCCGATGAATGAGACCAACGGGATAAATCGCGATGGTTATTCCATATCGTTCGAATATTGCGTTTTGATTTCCACAAGCCATCTCAAATATTGCAATAGATGTGCCTCGTTGGTATATCCCCCTGACGATGTGATCACCATTTGCACAACTGCAGGAGAGATCATGCAAAATTATTTGAATGAAAATAATCCTGCATGCAATGTGAAATTCCTTTAGTATTGAATATGTTGCTGTGTCGTGATTTATTTGAATCACTTCGTGTTCATTTCAGGGGACAAACGTTTTCGTCTTCCCATTTCAGCAATTTGATAAAACTTATATATCTTCAATATATATATATATATATATAAATACTAGAGTACACCATCACAATAAGCATTCTTTTGATAAATCTAAAAGTGTTAGATCGGTGTTTAATAAACTTGTATTATGCAAAGGTCAATAGCTTTGGAGTTTCAAGTGTCACCATGAATTATGAAATAAAGTATATAATCCAATTTTGTGTATATTCTTTACTTTCATTCGTAATATTTTTGAATTTGCTCGCAGTAGCATACTAGAGGATTATAACATATAATTATACAATGCCTAGAAAAATTGTAATGTACCAATGAATCTTCAGTAGATTCGAAAATTAATTTGCAACCTAAGGTGAGCTTTATTTGACTTATATGGAATCCTATTCATTATGAAATTGCACGCCCCTGGTCGTGGGTATAGAACTATTCATTGTTAAAGTGTATGTTCCTGGTTATGGTTATATGAACTATTCAATGAAATTTGGGAAAACCATCTTCATTTCAATGCAAATGCGACTTTGGGGGCAAAATAACTGATATTTTTCCTGAATACTACTCTGTACCGCTCCCCACTCCTAGGTTTCAACTCTGAATATTTGGCAGGCTCAGCGCACATTGATTTGTATATTCATGTTCCATCTCCTGTTTTCTTTAATCTATGGGAGTAACCAAATACCCACCTTTCCTAGTGATCGATGATTGGGTACACAGGCAAGTTAAATGATGATACCGTGTTTATCTTTATCCCGCGCAAGTTTTGACTCTTGGAAGTTCACGTTTGTAAGAAGACGGCAACCGTTTGGAACGGGCCCTGAACTCACCTAATTTTTTCGTCGTGAGGCTACACAATAAGTTACTCTGTTATTCGGTTAGTTGGGATTCCCTCATCAGGTTCTCTAAAGGTGAGCATCCACGATGAAAGTTTATCATGAAATTTTTGTGTCATGAGTTAAAACTTTCATGTTTCACAGTGGAAACACTATTGAATTACGCGAAATGTTGTTAAAAATTTCATGACCCAATATTTCACGAGACATTTGTTTCATGGGCAAGTTTCAACTTGTATACGCGATATGCGTCTTGTTTCATGTGAAATATTTGTTTCACGTGCTGCACATGAGTTTTGGCGTTCTTCGTGAAACAAAATTGGTATACGCTAGTCGCTAGTGTGTTTACATGAAAAAATAACGTTCTTCGATTTTTATTTTAAATTGGAACAATGAGTGAAGTAGAGAACAAAAGTAAGAGAAGAAAAGCCAGCGTCAATTGGTCACGACAAATGACACTAAAATTAATGGAACTTTACGAATCCCATTCCAATTTATGGGATTGCTCTTCAGAGTAGTATAAAAATCGTATGGCTAGAAAAACCTCCATTGATGCTATATCGGAAGTTATGGGCATATCTTTTAAGTAAATGATAAAATCCATAGTCTTCGATGCCAATGCCAAAGTATCAATAGAAAGAAGAAAAAAACTAAAAGCGGTCAGGCTACAGGGGATAACTTTGTGACAAAATGGTAGTTTTATGAAGCTCTAAAATTCATAGACTTGTGGTTTTCTCTTTGTTTAATCCATTCGCGTACCCAAATTTGTGAGGTCTCTTTGTTTGCGAAGCAAATAAGTAATAACAAGCTGCAGCTTTTCTTCTATCTTTTTTTGTAGCCATCACAATGCACAAACAACGAACCAAGTAACTCACCGTGAAAACAGCAGATTACTGTACTTCGTCTCTCATGAATTAAAAATTTCAAACAATCGCAAGCGGAGAAATTTTTATCTCCTCGTGAATACGCACCATGAAACAAATGTTTCGTGCAATAAAATTTTCATGACATTTTAGTTTCATCGTGGATGCTCACCTTAAGACTTTCTCCTGTATGCTCCCCATAGTTTTCCCCTTCTCTCCATGAAACCAAACACGGTGGAATAAAGTTCCTTCTTTATTCAGTTTTCCAGCAGTATGTCAACATGCTTTCCGAAGACAATTTCTCAACTTATAGTTCCCCTACATATGAGTATTTTGTCTGCCACCCTGTATAATTTTTGTATCGAGACAGCTTGAAGACGGATAATTTGTTGATATCCTATTTGGTCGGTGTGGCCAAGCGGTCTAAGGCGCTGTCCTTATATTCAATTTGGCTCTTTCTCTTCTGGTTCAAACCGCGATCGGGGCAGAATTTTCTGGTCGGCTCGGTGCGATAGGCAATTGTTAGTTGCCTAGATACCAATATTGGTAGGTGGGATACCTGGCCCCAACCGACCCGGTAGCACTGTGGGTTTTTTTGGGTTTCCTTACAGTTGAAATGACGTCAATATCGGTAAGACACCCCAGAATGCTTCGGCATCCAAGAAAATTAGCCGATCCTTGCCCGCACAAGGCTCTGCCTTCTAGGCGCACTCGAGAGAGTGTTTGGTAAAGAGGTGTTATAAATAGAAAAATTTTTTTGGAAGATTTCTGCCAATTAACCTATTTAACTCAACGATTCAGTAACTAGTTAATGTCCCTCCACAATGTCATTATCCAAATTGATTAAGCGCACTAATGATCAACCACATGTCAGAGCTGGTTTTTCTCACTCGATAATAAATTGTGGCTGGAATATTTCCTCATTTTCTAGCTGGTTATATGCCGGGAAACAAATTTAGATGCTGTAAAGAAAACAAAGTGGAAAGCCAGTATAAGCTAGTTATAATAATTAGAGAATTGTTTGCTTTCTCCAGTCTAGCTTTCATTTCTGTATTGTAGTGAGGTAGTGGCCTAAGAAATTCCAGAATAAAATGGTAATGAATCTGATTTTGTTTAAGAATGAAGGGGTAGCTCTCAGTATCACATATTGTCTGATAACAATGAGGAATTTGACCCTCTGTAGATTTGGTAGTATCAAATTCTTGATATTTCAGAGGTTTTCCTTCCTCTTGAAATAGAATCGTGTCGAATTCCTAACATCTGTTCAAGAATAAATTTTCTATATCCGCTTCAAAGGAAAGTGATTATAATTGTATATCTCAAAGAGACTGATTTTTTGTAAGACTTTTTTGATGAATTTGACATAACGAATTGAAAAAAATTATTGAAAAAAGTGAAATATTCTCCGGCGATAACGGGAAAGGTTCGTTCGAACTAGAGCCAATGCTTTTGAGAAGATTTCTGGAGTAATTTATGCACTTTATCCCCTGTACGCGAATCTGTGGTCGAAAATCGTTATAGTCTTTCAAAGGTTGAAATATGGGCATATGGAATATGAGTCCTATCAAGTTTTAGTCGTCAGGTCACCTTTACACCTTGTTTCGCCTTCTTCAAATAGTTTTTCCGTGATCATTTCCATTTTCATCGGAGAATGTTGATTTTATATCCCGCGACGTTTTAAAGTTACGAAATTTGGCGCTTCATGTCAGCATGGGTCACCAAGCTTTTCAACTTATTTCGTCTCGGAAGTTCATGAAAAAGTATCGGAATGAGGTGTGAAGAGGATCACGCGACTACAAACATATATTTCGATCGATTTTCGATGAAAAATGATATGATAAATGTCCATTTTCTGACGTTCTGAACGAATAGGAAGCATCACGTTGTGACTTAGCACTTGTATTAAGCAAGTGACTCTGAAGTCTGAAAGCTTAGCTACTTCTTTCTTTGAACTTTATATCGGGGTTGGTTCAGAAATTTGAATTATCTGTTATTTGTTTGTTTATCTTTTCATTAATGTGTTACACATTCTGATACAATTGCAAGTTTTCCGTGTCAAAAATGTTCGAGTTGACTAGTCAAATCAAAATACTAAATTCGACAGCCCGTTCCGCCAGTTACAGATAATTAATTCGTTCAAAACTTGTTGAATGTCCAAACGGTTCTCGTTCGTTCTGGTCATTTACTGAAGCTGCCGCCAAAAATGTAACTTTTAGTTCATTCCCCCCTTCAACCAAAGAAGATGGATCACAAGCCTTCAATGTCCAACAAAAAGCAAATATTACAAAATTTAAGAAATATTTTAATGGACCTGAAGACGAATAAGGCTTGCGGATCTGATGGAATCCCAGAAATTGGTCTGAAAGCATGTGCCCCTAAATTGACAAGAGTTTTTTGTGAATTATTTAACCTATCATATAACTTGTGGTTTTTTCCTAAGTCCTAGAGAACAGCAAGAGTTCAGCTTGTTCCTAAAAAAGAAAGGAAACTTCATCTTGTAATTATAGACCCATTTCATTGCTTTCTATCGTTTCCAAAGTCCTGGGAAAAGCAATCAATATAAAGCTTATGAAATATGTAGAAAATTAGGAATAATTAATGACCGACAATACGGATTTCACTATGAAAGATCAAGCAGTGACTTATTGGCTTATGTTTTTTATATTCGGCTGGATTCAATCGAAAAATCGAAACCGATAGCTGTTCCACTCGATATTTCAAAAGCATTTGATCAAGTTTGGCATCGGGGTCTCCTTATATAATATCATCTGATATTCTCCCAATGGATGCTGGTGTTCCACAGGGTTCAGTTCTGGCGCCAACTTCGTTTCTCGAGAAAACATCTTGTTCAATACATAGTTTTGCGGACGACAGCACTCTTCATACTAGTTCCTCTTCCAGAGTTCCCATACCAGCTCGAGAAACAAAAATTCAAAAACACATCACGTCAATAAAATAAACGATGGCTTGGTGAAAATAACATAATGGAGCAACAAGAACTTGGTTGAATTCAATGCTAGGAAAACACTTGCATGTCTTTTCTCAAGGAAAGCCGATCTATCATCATCTAGGTAGTAGTTAGATGTGAGGAGTAAGTATTCCTGAGTATCCTAAGTATTCCTGAGTATTTTGATGCTAGGAATTACGATCGGAAATAATCTCTCATGGAAAAACTATGTGAGATCGATCGCTAAAGTGCTTCCCAGAAACTTGGATTTTTATTTCGTGCGAAGGAATACTTCACTTTTCGTCAGCTTCTAATGATCTACAAGGCTCAAATACGACCCGTCTTGGAGTATAGTTCTCATGTTCGGAGTTCGGCACTAAAACATGCATTGAAGTTTTTCGATTCTATTCAGAGAAAGATAATCCGTCTTGTTGGTGATTCTTCCCTCACAGACTCGCTCACTTCATTGGAGCATCGTTGAAGGGTCGGACACTTGTCTCTCTTCTATAGATATTTTCACGCTCTTTTGAATCGTCATCAATCGTTCCGTCTACAAGGATGACTCGATGGGTACAGAATTCCCCTTTGTTGTGAATTTGACCTTTCTTGCTCAGGGATATTTGTTTAATAGAACAGCTGAGCTCTGGAACTCCTTGCCAAGAGGGGTTCTTCCTGAGGCTTACAAACTTCAAAAATTCAGAGTGAATGTTAATCCCTACCTCATCTCTCTTGATTCACGCAGTGTTCTGTGAACAATACAGGGCTTCCCTTTCGTGTGAATCTGCATATGTGAATGTCTTTAACAATGTTTTTATGGTGTTTATTTATTGATTTTGTTGCTTTTGAACATTGAAACATTTTACTGGTTTTATACAGGTATTTGACTGGTCACCCATTTTCCTTTATGTTGCGATCCCTTCTCACTTCTCAAATGAAAAAACACAAATGAAAATTTTCACTGGGTGTTTATTAAGCTTCAGACAAGACTAACAAGAGTTTTTGGGCGATATCTGTACGTATTGTTCGAAAACCTCCAAAAGCTCTCTTATCTACCAAAAATCAAGCATTCCAGATTTCGCAACTTCCATCTCAAACTTTCAAAGGTATAAGTGAACACACCAAAGATGATTAACCATCCACAACAAATAAAAGTTGTAATAATTACGCTACAGGTGTTCAAGTTTTATTTTTACACTTTTTTTTACCTTCTGTTAAATTTTGTCACGCATTCTCATTACGAATAGTTCTTCAATTTCGGAAAGGGGACAGGTACTTTTGTCATTTGCCCTGGCGCTCTATGGCGTTTTATTGACAATTGTTGGTGCATTTGCCCATGAAAAATTTGAATTTCTTGACTTCAGTGGTGGGTTATTAGAGGAGAGAAGAATTTATCACTTTATGTCGCCCTGGGGCCTGATGCTTGACAGTTCGACCCGATCAATTGGTGCTGGGACTGTCACTATATCATCCAAACATCCATCGCAACACCCTCACGTCTGTGGAATGAAAAAAGGGCTCTTAGTGTTTTGGGATCAAGTGTGCTTATAGTAGGCTTGCCTGATCGTATATTGTCCGTGATCGTTGTCTTTTCTGCAATTACTCAGATACTTGCAAAACATGTTTCTGTATTGTCGGTTGCATATCCTCCAGTGATCTGTTACGATTCGTGAATGCTTTCATTTGAATCAACTTGAAAATGACAGTTTTTGAAATACAGAACGAAGAAATTCAATTGTTCGGAAGTTGTCTAGAAACTCTGAACAGTTGATGGTTCTTCCAAGAAACTCTGAAGTATCGTTTTCTTATAGGCAAAATCATTTTTCAAAAAAATTCTCAAGTTAATATTACCATACAGTAGCTTGTAGTAAGATCGTTCTACTCTCTCTCTCTCTCTCTCTCTCCTCAATCCTTCGACAACACTCAAAGGATTTTTTCCATTTTTCTCAAATGTACCAATGAGTCTACAGTATATCCTACTGGAGGCCACTGAATAGTGGGACAGACTAGATTTCTGGGAAGAATTGTACTTCAGGTAACGAGATGATATCTTCATGGCAAAAAATTTCCCACTTTGTGAATTTCAATTCCGAGTACAGAATTTCCACCCCTTTGTTGTAAACTTGGAGACCTGTCGAACCTCTCTTGCTCAGGGATATTTTTTCAATAGAACACCCGAGCTTTGGAACTCCTTGCCGAGAAAGGTTTTTCCTGAGGCTTACAAATTTTCAGGAATTGAAAGTGAATATTAATTCGTATCTCCTGTCCCTTGATTCACGCGGTCCTCTTTGAACATTACAAGGCTTCCCTTCCGTGTGAATCTGCATATGAAAAAAATGTTTAGTAATTTACACACACTATGTAGCCGAAATCTCATTGGAAACTAATGAATTTCAATATTGAAAATTAATTATTTGAGCAGCTCTAAACAATAGTTGTAAGTGGAAAATAAAATGTTCTTATTATGTGACAAAAAAAATTGAGGTTCAAAGACGAGTCAACGATTTTTCTATAAAAAAGCATTTTTCGCATTTATTCAGAGTTTTATGAAAAACCATTTGAATATCTGAAAAAAAGTTGGTCATCCTTTATTCCGGAAATGACTCATATTCAGGAAATCTTCTACTCACAAAATATTTATGAGTTATCGAGAGAAACCTCTCATATAAATCTGATAATCATTTTCGTAAATTTTCTGTACCTAGTGGAACTATTCTTTTTGAACTAAGGAATATACCGAAAACAAAACCAGTAGAAACAATTATCTCTGACGAGAATACATACAATATATTCAACAGAAAATAAGAAATTCCAAAAAAAATATTCCTCAGCATCGAAATCAAGGATTTGATTCAGAATCTTGTGAATTCAGAAACTAAAAAGTCCTAACACCCTATCTCCACGATGCAATTTTTCGCGTCAACTTCGCTGCAAGAAATTTCATTTACATGTCAGTTTACATTGCCAATATTCAAAAATAGCGCTGAATGTTACCAAGCTAAACTCCTGAATTATCACAACTAATATATGATTTTATTCATTATAAATGAGTGTTATTGAAGATTTTTTTTTATCTTTACTTTATTACTCCAGTTTCGAAAAATAATTGAATAATTCAAAATTTCCATTCTTCACAATGGCGCCACCACATATTTGTAGTTTGCGACAACAAATTTACCACAAGTATAAATCACCAAGTCGCTGCAACTTATCACACCAAAAAAGATTCATGCAACATGAAAAACTTAAATGAATTATCATTTTCTGGACTTGCAGTGACAATATGCATCGTGGAAATAGGGTGTTACGTGTTTGCCATGAATGATATGTTTGTATTTGAAACCAAGGGGTGGCATTGCAATTTAAGATTTCATCTACTAAGTATTGTGATTTGTGACTTTTCAGAACGATCAAGAACAGAAAATGCAAATTTTACGGAAAGCTTTCCAAATGTTCGATACAAAGAAATGCGGATACATTGAAACCATTAAAATTGCCACCATTCTCAACACTATGGGACAGCTATTCGATGAAGTAGAGCTCAACGACTTGATCACAAAAAGTGATCCTGATCGCACAGGCCAAGTGAACTTCGATGGTTTCTGTGATATCGCGACACATTTTCTTGAGGAGGATGATGCTGAGTCTACCCAACAGGAACTCAAGGAAGCTTTTAGGTGAGTGTAGCGACTAAAGTATTCCTACATTTTCAAATTATGCCTGTTATATCTCCGATGATGCAGATTAGCTCAGGGCCAATAATACGATATTTTCAAAATGAAATTATTCTCTCTTGCGATAATTTTTATGAGATTGCTTCCTGATAAATGATTCCAGATCCAAATTTTCGTCGAAATCAGCTTCCAGAAATAACGCGAAAAAAAATGAACTGCTTTTTACTCAGCTATTGATAACATTTATTTCCTTTTCTCTCAATTTGTCATTTCCAAAGATGATTTCTCTCGCCGATATTCCAATGAAATAGATCAAGCAGTAGGGTTTTCCTCACCCAAAACAATTATCCCTTCAAATATTAGACGAACTTCTAATGATGTTTTCTTCGATTCCAGTTTTCTCAAGTAATCCAGAGATATTCGTAGTATATTTCAGGTATATACATTACGATACAACAAATTACTGATAAAGATAGATATGCAGACGCACTTGCTTGTTTTGTTATCCTTCCTCTCAGAACATTTTGGTGATGTTTTTGTTCTAACCTAACTATCTGCAAATTCAACTTGCTCCATTTTGATGACATAGTCTGGCGAAAGGTGTAACAGAAAAAATGATAAATCAGCAATGATTCCTTGAAAAAATCCGTAACTCTCGAGTTTCATTCTCTGGAAGTTTCCAAATTATACAATAAGTTATTTTCTGGATAGTATGTTTCACTCTAAATGGTATAAGCTCATCAACTACAATCTACAAGAAAGTGCTTGGATAAATATCGGCTTTTACAACTCAAGGATCTGGTTGTATTATAATTGTTTAGCCAATACCATATACCGTGAAACCTACTTTACAAATCAAATAGTATATAAGTGTCAGGCAACCAGTAAATAATCACATTAATACTTCTAGCAAACTCTAATTACTATTTATGAAACTTCATCCCAAAGCCAATGACATTTTCATTTCAATTATCCACAATCAGATTTGAGTATGAATTTATCTGAATTTGGGACTAATCTGTATTTGAGAGTTAGTAGCTGACATAAATTAACTAAAATTGGGGAATTCAATATAGTTGCGCTTTGAATAAGGTATTCAACAGTATACTTTAATAAAAACAAAATTCACAAAAGTAGCACAGTTTCATGTTCGATTCTCAGTGACAATGGGTTTACAAAAACGTGACACGTGTTGCGGTTTTGTAAAGTGATAATCACTTTCAATTGCCTCAATCATAATATTTGGTGATAGCGCTGGGATAAGTATCACTAAACATGGGAGAAAGAATATGTGCAGAACATACGCTGATATCTTCCAGAAGGCCATTCAATTGCCAGTATCACAGAAAGAACGCAAAATGGTGGAAAAAACTCAATATAGAATAGAAAGTTACTAAAATAATTATATGAACTGCAAAGTTCATTCGATCACCTGAGGCATATTATTTGAGAATCCATTGGCAGACTTACTTATGCTATAAGTTGGGTGAAGTTTCTATTTGTTTTTTGAAATATGATTATTTTTGTAGATGACTTTAAGAAAAATTTCTTTGGAACTAGGGTATATCGAGTATCTTTGAGTACGTTACATAAAGTGTTTATGTGTCCAGCAAGTCACATACAGCAATGCACCTGTTCCGTTACACAAAATTCGCCATTCTCAAGTGTTTCATATGATATCGAAATGGTTTTTATGATTTCTCAATGAAGTATCGATTCTTCAGATTTTTTCCACAGTCAGAATTCTCAGTGGCATAGAATTATTTCAGAGTTGATATAACACGAAAATTTGATGCTTGTGAATTTCAGCATTTGTAAGATTTGCATTTGACACGCTGCGCTGTGACAACCACCTTCATAGGTGGAAATCGCTCTGCAAGTGGAAATAAGTTCATGATTTCACTTTGTTTGCCGATTAAATGTGCAGCTATGTATCTAAAGCAGTTCTGCTTTAGAGACATATAATATAATCACTAATCTAATTCTAGTTTCAAATAGTTTTGATGTTAAATTATTTTACCGAATTTACTGACAGCTCAAATTGAAATTTCGGAAATTCCTTGAAATAATCCAACCTATACGGTGATTATGACTTGATTGAAAAACTATTTCAGATTATATGATAAAGAAGGAAACGGTTATATAACGACGGCCACTTTGAAAGAAATCTTGAGAGCTCTGGACGAGAAGCTTACCGGTAGAGAACTTGATGGCATAATAGCTGAAATAGATACAGATGGATCAGGAACGGTCGATTTCGATGGTGAGTAAACATAACATCTGCACCCAAATCATTTTCCGTTTTCACGAGAAGCAATCAATTCACGACAATATGTAAATCTACCATTTTCAATCATTAGTTGAAGCTAAGTAGCGCCGAGCGCGGTTACTACTTGGATGGATGACCTCATGCAGGGAAAGACCGCGTCTCAAGCCCATACAACTGCAGCAGCATATCATAGCTCGCAGGTAATATATCAATGAGCAAAAGATATATTGAGGATATGCCGTCCTTCAGAGGATACGTGAAGCCGGCGGTCCCGAGTCCATGGATGTTGGGCTCGTAAAAGATCCCTACCTCTGTTTGGAATACTAGAGGGTTCGGCAAAACTTCCGGTTGGGGGAATTGTGCTCACCGGTGTCGGTGATAGGCTTTGGTAGCGGAAATAGGCTGACGTTAAATAAATAAAAACGATAGGATTAGGACTCTGAAAATGAACACGGGTTCGTTAATGAGAAATGATAAATCCAAAAGAGATAGTTCGTGCTGAAATATTTACTTTCAGTGTAATGCAATGAATAGGAATAGGTTTTCCCCCCACTGGAGGCAACAGTTGGAAGTCAAAATCTTTGTGACGTAGAAATTAATGGGGTATTTTCTTTGAAATCAGCATTATATTATTTGCTTTCAGCCACCATTCACAAGAATTGGCATCTCTATGCAACCCAAAACGACCCGCCCGAACATACCTGATTTTTTTCAATTGATTTGAAAATAGCATCAATTCTCGACTTTTGAATGGCCAAGAGTGAACCTCTAGATATTGCCAATCATCACTACATAAATTGTCTACGATTCCCAAACTACATCGAGCTCACCTCTATTCTCACGAGAGCAGACTCATGAATTTGTTTTATATAATATGTTAATTTGATTAATTGTTTTTCTTGTTTCAGAATTCATGGAAATGATGACTGGCGACTGAATATAGAGGCAATTAATTTAAGAAACGAGTTGCAATGGCAGTTAAGCAGCAAACTTTTGATTATTAGGATTGAGATAAAATAGTTTTGAATGTAGCTTGTACTCGTTAGAATGATGTATGATTGCAGCTGTTCGTACACTATGTGATAAATTTATATTCATTTGCATGAGATTTGAGTAGTTCCCGAACATTTATACATTGTATGGTATTAAAAAGAGGTTGTAACGAATTAGAATTTCGATGCTCGCAAAGATTATATTCACAAATCCAAAGCCAGACCGCTGTTTCGATCCGTCATAGGCCTCCTCAGTGATAATTGGCTGGAATTGCGAACACAGCATATTTCGAACGGTCTGTTCCTCACGGAACAAAAGTCTGAATATGGCGCAGATGATCTGAACCTCTAAGGAGAAACGGTATCTGCTGGATGATCAAAGATTTCTGATAACAATCATTTCGAATATCTTGATTCTGATTTATGTGGAGGGTAGGCGGATGGAGTTTCGCCTTGAATGTTTACACCATCTGCACTAAATTCAGGTTGAAACGTACGTTTTGTTATAATTCATTGGCTACTTACTAGTACTACATTTTTTTATATCATTGTGTATTTTTATATTATCATCATCTCACCTTCATGAACTGATTACTTATTCAATCGTTAATAAAATGTATCATGAGTTGATATTTTTTTATTTTTTGGAAATTATGCTGTGTGACAACGTAAAGAACAGAGGAATGATTAAGACTCTCTCGAGTTATAAGGTAGTTTTTCAATCGTATATTTCCATTTGGCATATATAATATCTAAACATTTTTTACAACAGAATAGCTAAACTACTCCCCTATTCTATGCTTGGTTCATAGACCACACTACTTCTTTTACTTTTCTGTATGCTGATAAATGGAGGCGTTCATACATAAAATGTTGAAGTAAACGTGTCGTGTACGAACGCTTTTAGTGGTTAACATACTGAGAACTTCCTGAATGTGAAAGATAGATTGAAAGTTAAGGTTTGTTCTATAAACCAAGCATTACTTACAGTTTTCAATATTTATCAATACAATAGTGTTCACGAATTGAGTGAATTCCTAGATGAAAAATAATTTCTGCAATTTTCAATGAAGAATTGAGAACTGTAAACTATAACAGAATTGTTGATCCATAAATATATGGAGTTATATTAGTATAGCCATATTCTTGACTAATTTTTCGACTCTCGTCTATATTAAGGCTTCTGAGTGTGTTTCGAAACCCTGCATTTACTTATTTTACCACCAAAAACAGAATATTATGTAAGGCAATTGAACGATTTCAGTTATATTGCTTGATACTACTTCCGTCACTTGAACTCTAAAATGTTTTTATACCTGTAAGTCAAGATTGCGTATAGGTCAATTTCTACATGATTCGGGAATAATTGAAACTCAATCCCCAGAATAGTTTATTAAAGAAGAGTGCAGATGAACTGTAGAGAAAGCCAGCTAGGCTCGACATCATGGAAAATTAAGAACGAGTATATGAATAATAATAAAAAAAAAGCTACGCAAAATAAGAAAATCATTCGAAGTTATGATATTTCAGTTATAAACGAAGATATACACAAATCACGACCTACAAAGAATTTATTTGGGTCATAGATTACTGAATGAAAATGGAACGAGGTGGGGTAATGAAGTGAATAAAAAATCAAACCTTTCATAACGTATTTGACAGCTGTTAGGTAAAGGTTCATTTAGAATACACGTGTATTTTAAATCAATGGCGGCCGCTTCCAGAATCGCGGAAATGATGGGATATGTAACATTTGCCCCGATAAATTTGATCTGATAACTACATTCAATTGGCCAAAAACCAAATTCAGGAAATTTTTGTTTCGAAATATTTGTAAATTTGAAATAAAAACGATATTTTAGAAAAATTGGGTTTTAAAGTATGCGGATTGGTACTGTATTTAGTTATATCCATGAGACATGCAATTGTTTTACCTACTTGCTGTCATCCAGAATTTGTTTATATTTGATGGAGTACCTATTTGGGTGAAAAAAATTGGAATTTTCCTAGCACCATACCCCCCTCTCATATCTCCGAAACAATTCAAAAACCTCTGTTGTTCATCTTTCATTTTTTACGGTTCATATTTACTGAGCTCCTTGAATAAAATATGGGGTCGAAGGGGACAGTCAGGACTATGAATGGTTACATTTGGGAGATCATAAGACGCACTCACCCCTTCAAAAAAATGAATGACAAACAAAATCCAATTATTTGTATCACCCTCGGATATAATTTTCCCATTTTTTAAAATTTTTTTATTGGGTGATTGGGCAATGTGACCATTCGAAAAAACTCATTTGTATCCTGACTCTCCCATTCAACAATAACAAAATAATTGCAACAATGAAAAAATAATTGTGTTTTTGATTGAAATGTCACTTTCGATTATAAATAGTCTGCAGATTTCACAACATTGGAATGAAATAGGCGAATTTGATTAGTTTTCTCTGGAATGAAAACTAGTGAACTATAGTGTAGCCGCTGAAAAGATAGAATGATCACGTGAATGGCACGCACTCTTTGAATGTTCCTCTCCCCAATGTTACAAGTCCGATTTACACCACTGAACAAAAACGTCACCGCGTCGTTCTCCCATTAACTGTTGGGATGCTTTTTCATAAGTGTTCATTATTAAACCTTTTTCCTCTACAGTTAAATGTTTTTTTTTATCTTTTTCTTGAAGGTGAAAGAGTGTTTCCATCCATATTATTTAATTAACGTAACACACGTAAATACAAAGCACAAATGAGTACAGTACAGTGTAAACAGTTCTTCATTTATTTCGGTTTAGTAGGCGTGGCTATGCAGGCATTCACTGTTCACGCGTCCTTGAATTGTATCTTTTGAACAGCCCGACTATAGCACATGATGAAATTGAATGCATTGGAATTGTATTCAAAATGGTGTGAAAATACAAAAAACCCATTTTATGGCGAAACTCCTAGCGTAATTTTTATAATAATCGAACATCTTCAGCAGGTAAAAAAATCAAATACATAACTTCAGCATATAATATATAACAACAAATAATGATTGATAGATGGTATGCAGGGAGTGAGATCAGACCGAAAGAGTTGGGGGTGTGCTGTAGTACTGCGGAATACCTTCCGGATTACATATATTTTCGATGGTTCATGGTAATTTAGCATATTCATTTCATTTCTGCCAAAGGTTTTATCAAATTTTCTCATTAACCAGTGAAAAACGAAGTGTTTGAGAATATTCCGAAGCAAAAATAGGAAGTTGATCATTCTATTGCTTTTACATCTAAAATGTATGGTTCTCAGATATATTTAAGTGATCAACGAAATAATCACAATCATACTGACAAACTTGCTTTTTATATTTTACACCCTACTCAATGAATTTTTTGAGTGAATTCAATTAAAACACATGTACAACATATACATTTTTTGCGGACTCAGTGTTTGTGAGTGGAAATCACCAGAAATATATATTCCATTGGTTTTTCCAGGGTCGCATAAACATATTCTTGGTGAGAATACAGGAAATAGGTTTGTAGCTATTTACGTAAAGTGACTTAGCTGAAAATAAATCATATCGCTCATTGACAACGACTGGTCCTAGGTGAAAAGATTATAAACATAATCTGATTAATTTCTATAAGGAAATATTGTAGCAATGAAAATCATTGAACGGCGTCAATATAATCAACCATAGAATATTCATATTTCAGTTTAATTGTTCTTTTATGTGAATTTAATCTATTATGATATTTCAATTTCATTAAATTCTCTTCAATAGCCACAAACTTCTCGATTGCTTTCCACCAGTTGGCACATCTCTGCATTTTTATGCATAAAATATCATTTGAAAATGCAGATTCTTTCAAAGCACATCAATATGTTCATTTTGTCGTACATATATCATCAATCAACTTCTACAGCTCCTGACTGAGTTCAGGGGCTACCCTGCTGTTCCTTTTTCCAGTGAGGAAAATGTCACTTATTCCGACAAGATGTGCCATTGCTGGCATTGTTCCATTGGGTTGGCTATAGCTGTATTCCATTGAATGAGAGCTTTTCCTCTTGCGAACATATAGGATCCCAGTACACATTTCCCTATTAGCTTGTCTGAAATGAAATTGAAAGTATCATAACCAACACCGAATATATTCGAGATGAATTAAACAGATTTGGGGAGTATTGAGAAAATAAATGATATCAAATGGGTAGAAGAATCAAACTTTATCTTCTTACCATAATAAAGTTAGCCAACACCCAATTAGTTTACCAAGGTTTATGAAAGAGCCGAGGGTATCAAGTAAATGTTTATGCTATGAGGGCGATGAGCTTTCAGAGCCAAGGCCTTGGCATACACAGTTTTATGTCATATCTCACCCAGAAATTGAAATCAATCTTCAACACAGTTACAATGCAGGAAAGGTAAGTATTGATTGTCCTGGTGGACCATAAACGAATTTCTTATTTTTATAATTTTTATTAAGTAGGTGGGGAATTGCTCATGATATTAGAAGCCATCATATTTCATTGCTGTTGTGAAAATCATGTGGGTGAACTTGCATACAAGATTGGATTTCGTATATAGCTTCCAGATCGAAAATATTGAAATTTCTATATAAACTTCTTGTACTGTAGGAAAACTTTGTTCTGTGAAATTTGCAGTGAGTTTACATATTTATGTTATGTTGCAAACTTCGAGACGATTGAGAACTGGAACTGACAATGTATGAGTGATAAATATAAAAAAGTAGGTATTTTGGTATACAACAGCTCACTCTTTTTGATAAGGATGTAGACCAAGACACTTTATCTTGGTGATGTATTCTATTTTACTAGACCTGATATTTATTGAGTTATGAAAAGTTTGTCATATTTAGTGATAGTTATGTATGATAATTTATGAGTATTTGATCAGTTTGTATTAACAGTGGGTGTTTGCTAAATATTTGATGTTACTTCTCCCATGAAAGTTCAGTATTTTTATGCATAGACTCGGAGAAGAGAAAGCCGACAATCAGTTTCTCAAAACTCTGTTAACATTCGAAAAAGGCTTTCTGATGCGTAGGTTCAATAACCAGACCTCCATTCGACCGATCAACTATCGTTGAATTATGAACGATATACTTTCAAATGCCAGTTTAATTTCACCAGAAAACAATTGCCTTCCTGCAAATACCACGGAAAGCAATGAACTACATCGGACACATGCAAGTGCAGGATGAAACAACTTCTTTCCTGGCAAATATCATGGAAGGCATGGAACTACATCCAACATATGTTAGTGCAGGATATTCACAGAAACAACAAACACATGTCGAAGAATCTTTTGTGGAGAATCCTGCACTAGCATCCAGCGAATTTGGCTCAATTTTCCACACGGTATTCCAGGAAATCAGTAGTTTTCTGATGGATGTGAGCCAATAACCTTCTGGGTGGGTATAATGAGACGAAATTTCCTATGTTGATTTCGGTCATCGCTAGTTATTCAAGTAGTCTCGAAGACACTAAATCGTGAAGTTCATAAACGAACATTGAAAATGAAAACATTTCCTGCATATTCTTGAAACCCAAAAATAATTCTTGGCAAATAGAACATGAATACTACAAATAACATATAATAACATGGAACAACAATTGAAATGATAAAAAAATAAATTTAGCAATAATAGCTGAAAATCTTTTGAAAAGGCAATCACTCTCTGAGCACAATTTGTTTGGTCTTCAGTTGAGCCCTAGCTGGAAGCTGAAGTGACATCAAGAACTTGGCTGAGAAATCTGATTGGAATCAAGTTAGCCCTTATGACTGTTTTTTCTCTTCTTGCATCAATTTGAAATGTTGGTGGCACATACATATAAAACCACGGTATGTTTTTTATCATTTTTGGAATTTCAAACGGAATATCCCGAATATTCATGCACTTTTTAATTCAGTAGCTCATTCTACATATGAGTATTTCATTTTGATAAAAATTATTGGGTTTTGAGAGCAAACCAAATGTTTTAGAGTGACAATAGTCTTCTAGATGCAAAATATGAAACGAGAAGTATTGTGCAATAATTTTCGAGCCAAAAAAATCCAAATTGAAAATTGGTCGTAATAAGCCGATGAGTTTTAAAGATTTCATTCACAGCTCTAACAGTTGATTGATGAATCATTCACCATGCCCAGGAAATATTTCTAATCTCAATGAAACGTTTCACGAAAGATTTCTCTCATCTCGATTCCACTATGGAATTATACAATTCAACTCTCATTCAGTTGAATTGAGTACAATATCATACAAGAACTTCATTCTTTTTCGAAATAAACAGGGGTATTCGGATTTGTAAAGACAATGAATGTCAAATTGGTGAAAGTGGCTGCAATACATCTCGCTCAGATAACTCTATGCCATTTACTCTAACACCAAACTGATATTTTTGCACTCGACGCGCGTTTCGCTAACAAGGTTAGCACCTTCAGGAGAAGAAAATTGATACTCAGTATCAATGCTAACCTCGTTAGCGAAACGCGCGTCGAGTGCAAAAAGATCAGTTTGGTGTTAGGGTAATTGATCTCTAGGAAAAGTTTCAACTTTTACACCAAAGTTTCCAAAACTCATCGTTTATTTTTGACTTTATGCCAATCATTTCCACTTGAATAACTGGTAATCTGGAGAACAATGCAAAAATATATGATGAAGTACAGCAATGGCGTGAACAGAGACCTTTTGGAATGAAGGAACTGCCACATGATATTATGTTTTTTTGTTTCTATTCGAACCATAATGTTTGAAATTTCAATTTTCGGACAGTTTTTCATTTTGAAAACAATTCTGTGTATCGTACTTGATGTTCCTTCAAGGAGGACTAACTGAAGACGCTTGTGTTCATACAATATACTTTTATCAATTTTGGAAATCTTGATCATGCAAAATTATATCTTTTGGAAATTTCGAAGTGTACTTGCTGTAGAAAAAATTAAAAGCTCGGAACAATCAACAAATATTTCATTAAAACGCAAATAAAACATTATCAAGCTGCTACCTTGAGAAATTACCATGTTTCTTCAATGTTTCAAGTAGAAAAGTGAGATATATAATAGATTCAGCGAAATAAGTTGTGATCTGCAGTTATGTATCTGAGAAAGTGGAGGGCCAACTATGTATGCATTGATTTACCACCAAGGAGTAATGGACGGATGAGATGATTGCAGTGACTTCGAAGGTACACCTAACATTGACATTATTTTTTTTCTGCAAGTGCCAAGCTTTATTTCGCAAGATTTCAAGTTCTTCGAGGTGAAACTCTTATCTTTCAACATCAAGGAACCAGTCCCCTCAAAAAAACACTGGCGTTAAAAATTTCTAGTTTCTAGGAATCTAGAGTCTAGAGAAACTTGATAGATCCTGGTACTATGTGCCTCTTTGATCTATTGAAATCTATATCATTGGAAAAAAAAATGATATGTTTCATAAGTTGTGAGACTGACAATAATGTGTGCAGTTTATTACAAACATACTACGAACCCAATTCGGGAATAGAATTTATGAAGATGTAGTAAATCGAGTCAATAAACTGAGATTTCTGCCGACGCCCTTTTTCTAGGTGGTGAATGTGTGGATTGCTACTGATGCACCACAGTGATAAGAACTGACTAATCAAATGCCTTCATTAAATCCTCTCGGTTGAGACCACAAGAGGGCCCACCATCTTCCAAACTAGATATGTTAAACGGACCAAAAAACGAGATCCGAGTGAGATTTTTAAAAGCTCTTTTTTCTACTTATTGTTACTATCATTACCGAATGTAGGGATTTCTCCTGGTGCAGCATTGTGATTGAAATTGATTGATTTTATTCCTCTCTTAAATCCTTTCAAATCTTCTGTTTAGACCATAACTGAATCCACCATCTATACCTCCTTTGCTATGTGGTAATAATCATTATTATATTTGATAATGATAGATACGATTGAGAAAGAAATATGAATGATCTTCAAAGAATCTAGGAATGAACACGGGAATTTCTCAGGTCTACAGAACAAAACACGTACCCCTACCATATCCAGATGTAGACTCGAAGACATGGAAAGCTAAGCTCGTAATATCCACTTGGGCTGGAGTGACTTTGAAGTTGAAACCCTCACTGAAAGTTACTGTTTGGTCTATGGAAGTCTTTGTAATTGCAGTGCGCTTTTCTTTGACTGCCCTGTAGTGTTGACTAAGAGTGAGTCGAACATAGGCTTCGTATTTGTCACCCTGAAACTAAAGGAAATTGATATCATTTTTTTATGAAAACTACTACGATTCACATTGAGAATATTTTCAAATGGTAAATAATATTGACCCAATGATAATAATAAAAATAATAGGCGACGAAGTTGGACTAAGTGGTTGTCTAAGCCCAACTCATGACCGAGAGGTCCTGGGTTTGATACTTCAATGAGGCTTTTTGTCACGTTCCATGGTTCACGTGTCCCAGAATAACCATGTTACTCCTTAGGAATGGCAATATGAAATTGTAAATTAAAATCGATTAATTCAAAATTCAGAACTCATATCGATGACAGTTTGTTTTCATTCGAAGCGTGGTTTTTGTGATAGTTGGACTTGTATTTTCGATTTCATCGGGAATTATTGTTTTCATTTGTGTTTCGCATTCATAAAATGCCTTCAGACGGGTTTGTGAAGGCATCATCAAATGAAATTCATTATCTGCAGACATTTTCATGGTGATGGAATTCATAAAGAACGACGAACTTTTCAATGCACCTGAATTCGAAATGTAAAAGCAAAAGCGTGAGAAATTGAATACTTCAGTTTGTATGTCGAAATGTTTCCGAATCTTTCTCTGAAATCAAAACAATATCCGATAGTTTTCTTCTCATTCAAAGAACAGTTTTTCAATATTATGATGTAGAGTTTTCGTAGTTTTTTTGAATTATCACATCTGAAATTTTTTTAAATTAATATGGGAATTTATTCTACGAAGAAACCATTCATTCACCACAAAATAATAGGTATATCAAGGAGGTTCCAGCGGATAGGTTTAGCCACTCAGCATCTTGTTGCCGCTGTTAATCAGCGCCTTCGTTTCGGCTGAATGCGTAGCTCACTGACAGCGGATCAAAAGTCAAAACATTTGAAAACCTCACCTAATTGTTCTTTTGTTCGGAGTTTATGCAAAAAAACTTTAATGAAAAATAATATAAAAATTCAAACCAACATCATTATCACTAAGACCAGGAGTGTGCCTGTGATTCAAATTTATTCCCTGATAAGTGTGAAAAAATTATATCGTATTGAGAAGTAACAAATGAAAGTAATGAAATTTTAAAAAGTTTGTTTATTTTTCATCTCATCTTTTTATTCGAGCAATAGGTATATTGGAATCTTAGAAATGGTCAATCAGTTATTGCATCAAATTGTTCAGGAAACCCTTTCTTGTGTTTTCCAAAAATACTATATCAAAAACCAGGTGTGGAACTCTCTACTGCAAAATAATAAGCATACTGGACGTAAGTAGACAGAATTACTCTATAGCAGGTAACTTCTTTTCAGGACTGGTAGCAAAACAGTACCAAAAAATGACATGAGCTCATTATTCTAGTACAGTTATTTGAGTCAACAGAAGAATGGGTTTTTATCTCTTCCTTAATAAATTGATTTCTAGGTTATTTCTCAGGTCCGGAAGCTTCGAATGTTTTTGCTTATAGAATATAAAATGAATCAACCATTAATCAAAATAAAAAACGGTAGAACAGTGCATTCATGTAGTTATCAAAAAAAATATGTTGATGCAATATCTGATCATCAACAATATCTGACCTGAGTTACATCATGGGTATGTGGGTATGTATGTGAGCCTATATTTGTGTT
Source organism: Zygogramma bicolorata (assembly GCA_032362365.1). Classification (NCBI taxonomy): domain Eukaryota; kingdom Metazoa; phylum Arthropoda; class Insecta; order Coleoptera; family Chrysomelidae; genus Zygogramma; species Zygogramma bicolorata. The sequence continues at coordinate 53,352 of JAVJAQ010004661.1, read as the reverse complement.
TGAATATAAAAATGAAAAGTGTACTTTCTCATATCTGTAAATTACATTTCATTCAGCTTCTATCTCTCACTGATAAAATGAGTATTAAAAATTATAGCAAACCAAAAATTGAAATAACAGTAGGCTTCGTGACAAATTATGAATTGTCAGAAGATGAAAAGAAATTTTTCGTTCATTTGTTGTGGATGATGACTGGAACAATTAGAGGTGTCCTCTTTGTTTTCTGTATACATCAAATCAATACGTTCAAGAATGACCAATATATATATATATATATATATATATATATATATATATATATATATATATATATATATATATTGTAAATTCTTACTTAAACGCCTAGTATCCAAACGAAATCTCGAAAATCCATATTTCGTTTATCAAATAATCATAGTGCCTTATATTTATAGAGCGGGCGGCAGTGACATATTTTTGGGACCAATTTTCTAGAGTCTGACTCTGAAATAGAACTAATTTGAATCTGAAACAAACCATAATCTGCAAGAAACCCAGAAGTCACTTTCGTTGAAACAAACTGCATGCTCCCATGAATTTTCGTCAATATCACTCACTATAAATCTACTCCAATTTGTAAAAGGCAAGCTGTGAAAAGTTTGTTTTCAGTACTATTTTTTGCAATATATTTGGTCAATGTGTAAGTCACTCTGTATTATTTGAAACAGTATATTTTCATGATTTATGTACTTTGAGCGATATTTTTATGTGGAACGAATGCAAGGCAACCTGTGAAAGGGCTTCCGCCCATATGATTGTTGAACTTGCCCAACGCAAATTCTGGGGCAATGAATATTTTGATAATCGAGAGAGAGGAGGAAATTCAATTCCAACTGTACATGTTGAAATGATATTTCTCCATATGTATGCTATCTTTGAAGCTATTATAAATGATGTTTCTTCATTTTTTCAACGAATTTGTACTAGGAGATTCAACATTTTTGAGAATTCAATCCGATCAATTATTTGGAGAATTTTCACGGACTTGTATATGCGGTGAAGAATAGAAGAAATTGTTTCATCTGTTGTCCATATTTGCAAATGTCGAGTATAAGAACAACTTAAATCTTGAAACCAAAAATTCTGGTCCCCAACCCTCAACAGCAAATGAAAATACTAAGAAGAAACGTAAATTTCAAACATTTCAATGAGTGTTGTTTCCATTTTGTCATTGACGAGGCAAATTATCATATTATAAATATTGAAAACTCCAGGCACCTGTGGTTTACTTAGGACATATCAATGAATGGTGGAAATAATAGGTAATTGAATATTCAATATGGTCCTTGTTAGGAGAGATAAAGTTTTTAATAATGGTTGAGAGACGAAAAGTCGAATAGAGGATATGAAACCACCAATCTTTAGTGAAGAAAAAGTGACAATGAAAATGAAGGTATTTCCCTGCAAAAAATCCACTTATTATGTGTAAGTAATTTACAACAGTCATGCCTTTTCACACCTGGCAATCCATAGATCGCGGCAGTCTGAGAACTAGCAACCATTTTTTGTTCTATTTTCCATATAACTTGTTTTCAAATGATAAGATACACTCAAAAACATGTATCTGGGATTCATTAGCAGAAACTAATTACTCCGCTGAAATCTGTTCTGCCAGCATTGATCGGATTCATAAAAATAAGATTCCGTCAATAAAACAGATATCTGCAGATTCAAGCAGCCGCATATCAGACTGCTGTCAATATTTCACTGGGTTGGATCACCTAACTCAGGAGAACACAAATGCGGTCACTTCAGATAATTCCCTGAAATTAGAGAACTAACATACGAATATCACGCTTTGTTCTGCAAAAAATAACAGTAACAGTGTAACATTCCAGAATGCGAAATTGTAAATTTAACTGTTAGGAGAAATAGTATCACTGGTCATCAACCATTATTCATGCAGATTTTAGATAACATGTTCATGCCCACTGAAGATTCTATTCAGTAATTTGTAAACAAATAAGCAAGTCATTAATTGTGCTTGATCAAAGTCCACTATTGAATTCCTACCTGTTAATGCATGTTATACCAAAACATATTGCAACCTATAATTTTGTGATAGCTGGAAGAAAAAACAACAAAAGACTTGGTGAACATAGCGTGAATTCACTCAAGGTGATATTCACCTCTGTCATAAAAAACCGCATAACTTGAACTTTTTATCTCCAGTCTACCTTGCTGTTCACAAAATCTGTTTATGTTGACATTGAACATAGGCCATTGTTGGGATGATGATCTGCATCTCTTCTGAAAATTGATTTCAAGCGAGTTAATCACATGATTTTCTTGCCATGAATTTTTTTATCTCATTCGTAGTTATTTCGACTGCTATGAAATATGACGTCTATCGTCGTGTTTCGAATTCCTGATTATACATAGAGATGAAAGTCAATTGGATGTCAATTGTGCATGGAAGAGTAGTCTACTCTATACCCTGAACGTAAGCAACTTTTATAGAACAACCAGGTCCTCTTAATATGAAGCAATCAATGAGTATATTTTTCGAAGTCATCGATAAATATTGTTTTTATGTTGTCGATTCAAATGTTCTTCCATTTTAGATCCATTACAGATACAGATTATTGAAAAAAAGGGTGGAGAATCATAAGCATGGTTTGTCAAATGATTGAATAATTACTTTTTATTCGAATTCATCTTAAAAGCCTCTTTTGAAAGAAAATATTGTTTAAAATTTCTTAATCCGAATATAACACTTTCTCCTTCAGGAGATGAACATATTCTTTATTCATTTAATGGCTGGCCACAAAGTTTATATTCGCGCCAAGTTATAATCGATTCTGTTTTCTCACTGCTGGTTCAAACCGGGGTGGGGTCAAAGAATTTGTTTTCACCCGGTGCGATAGGCAACTATTGGTTGCTTAATTACCAATCCTGGTAGGAAGATACCGTGATCCAATAGGTACACCAACTAACACGATAGCACTGCATGTTTTTTTTGGATTTCCCTATGGCTGTAATGGATAATGCGATACCAAAAAATCTCTAAGATGCCCAGAGCGCTATGACCTTCTGCAAACACTTTTTATAGTGTTGAATAGAAGAAGAAAATGTTCTTCCTATTCTTAGATATATAATCTGGTCCTAGCGAGTACACCAATATATGAAACTAGGCCAAAAATAACAACTCAATGACTATTGTGACAAACATTATGATAAAAATATGATTTTCAAATATTTAATAATATTGGGTCAATTTTTCCAAAATTCATATTGAATAATTGAAAAACGTGTTTCAGTACTCAATTCTCTTCATATTCAAATGCTGGTTTTGTTGGAAAAATTCTCCAACAAAAACAGTATTTGACAATATCATTTGTATCACCAAACCTCAGGCATTATTTTTATACTCCTCCCAAAATGGAACCTGCTTGAATCATTTAGATTTCTTTTATGGAATTCTTTCAAATCTTTTACCGTTTTCATTCATTTGCAGGGATGGGATCATATCACAGTAAAAAGTCGTTCGACACATTCGTCCATAAAAAAATCAGTATTAGGAAAAGTTTTGACGTGATTGGAGAAAATCATAACAGGGACATGAACGCCATCTAGCGTGTGCAATATCATGCATCTATGTCTACAGTATAATGAGGAAATTGATGCAATGAGAGTCCTCTCCATAGAAGACATGTTAGAGGAGATCTTTTAATGACGTACAAAGCAATTCACAACCTGTATTGTGATTATCACGAAGCGTTTTGGCATTTTTTTGTTAGTGTTTTATACGATTATTCAATTTCTCACTATGAGCTCATATCGACGTATCTCTGGAATCATTTTAGGACAGAACAAGATTCAGCCTCTGCAATTATGTGTTGTAATAATGATAATCTGAAAACTATTCCTGGCAGCAACGAAAAAAATTGTGTGAATATTTACATTTGCTCTCAATTATTGATCAGTTTTTCAATATCATCATCGACAAGTTATAGAGAAGTGGATGACATTATTTTCAGCTGTTTTCTGTATGGGGTTGTTCTTTTCAAAGTTGCTCCCTAAGCTCTGATCATTATTATTAAAAAATAATTTTACAATCACGAAGTCTAATAACAAATGAATACTGACCCGAAATCGAAAATGTCAAAAAAGATTATTTCAATGTTAATGATTCAGGTACTGTTATTAAAATCACCAGAGAACAAATACATATGTTTAGAATGAATTAAATTCGATAAGTTGTTCACAATACGAAAAATTTCTCAATCTAATTGATGTTGATTATCTTCATAGTCATGGTGATTCAAGTGGCTATTGAAAAGAAACATTCACTGACACACATTGATCGAAATTGAAAATGTTTGATTCGAGTGATCATTAAAAACGAAACAAAAATTATTCAAAGATTGCGGGATTACCAATGCTAATTTGCTTTTATTCAGGAGGCCGACGAACACTGAATTTTGCTAATATCTTTCAGTTTTATCAACGCAAAGTTTGCAAAGTTTATTTGCAAATGAGCAAGCGATATGATAATCAAAGTCAAGAGAATTTTACCTTGAACGATATTCTAAATTTTATGTTTCCAGAGAAAATGGCCATGGATCTACAGTTCATGAAAGAGAAAACACTAGAGATGGAAGTGACCCATTAGATATCCCAAAAAAATAATTTCAGAGATTTGCTCGTAACCTAAAGATACTATGTATGCATCAGTTGGAAAAAACTTCAGGGCCCCACTCATTATCTGTGTATTTGATAGTTTGAGTTCGAAATTGCCTTCAGTATCTCACTTTCCAGTCATATCCCATACGGGATCAAATATCGATTACGTCATTCGACCATTTGAAACCAAATTTCTATTGAAACTTTTCCTAGAGATCAATTACCGTAACACCAAACTGATATTTTTGCACTCGACGTGCGTTTCGCTAATAAGGTTAGCATCTTCAGGAGAAGAAAATTGATACTTAATCTAAAGCTAGGGTTAGTTGTTTATATACCTAAAGTTTTTTGGTCCGATATGGACTTTGTTTGTTACTGTTAATTATACTAATTGATTTCTCGATAATGAGCTCAATACCTGCAAATTCCGTCATCTGTTAGTATTGATTGTTCTACATTTACTATGTAAAAACAGCATGAATGGTGACAAGGGACCTATCCCTTTCAGACTGCTTTTCAATTTATTGTTGAGAAATTAATCAGAATAATCAATACTAGCAGATGGCTGAACTTGCAGGTAGTGAGTTCATTATCGAGAAATTAATTAGAATAATTGACAGTAACAAACAAAGTCCATATCGGACAAAAAAACTTTGGGTATACAAACAACTAACCCTAGCTTTAGATTTAGTATCAATTTTCTTCTCCTGAAGATGCTAACCTTGTTAGCGAAACGCGCGTCGAGTTCAAAAATATCAGTTTGGTGTTAGGGTAATTGATCTCTACGAAAAGTTTCAACTTCTACACCATAGGTTCCAATCTCACCTTTTATCCGAATTTTTATGATCATTAATACAAAATGGTACTTATCGTATTTTTATAGCAAAGGCCATCTTCTTCGACCGAAGTCCTTCATCAATGAATAGGTCTGATTGCTAACTCACTACGCTATAAGCAGCAAGGTTATTCGTAGAATCTTGGCAGAGTTTATACTATAACACGACAGAAACATTTCTTGAGAGAAAAATCTCTGTCCCGTAAGGGGCATCGAACCCAGGTCTTCCTTTTCGTGATAATGCTATTCTGGTTTGGAATAAATCGGGTGTGTGTAAATTATTCAGAAATCAGAAATAATATTTCGAAACTAAGTTTTCCGAATTCAATTATTCGATTAGCGGTTCTTCGAATATGCCATTAACATATAAGGGTTTAATGCTGTCTAAATTGTTTTCATTGTTATTACAATGACAACTCAACTTCCTAGTAGGAACGCGTATTTTAACCGTAGTTTCAACAAAATTCATAATGTTTTTTATTTGTTTCTGAATAACCATGTTTCCTCTATATGAAAAGTAAAGAAAAATACTTTTTCATTCAGCCACTTATTAATTAATCGAATAACTGGTACTTTCGAAAAGTTTATTTCGAATAATTGTCTATTCGACCAATTGATATTTTCGAAGAATTGATTTCGAACGATTTGATTCGAATTATTCAATTCGGAATATATCAAATTTTATTGTGAAAATACGAAATATTATTTCTTCGATATGAAGTCTTATTGAAATATATGCTCTTCCGTGAACTTGTGAACTGATCTTGAGACTCAAAATAAGTATGTAGACAATTTCTCCTTCGACATTTTGAAAGTTCATTCATTGCATCTTCACAAAAATGTTACATGAATAACTTTAAAACATTTTCCAGCTGAAACCTTATCGAGGGTTATTTGTCATGGTAATCAAGTTCGTTCGGAAGGTACAAATGTCGAACAAAATTCAAGGGAATTCAAAAGTATAAAAAGATGTATTCGAATAATTATTACTTTTTGTAATCAATGTTGTAAAGGGATTGTTTTGATGCATGGAATTAATTTATATGTTACAGACCGGCCGCTGGGGAACATTATGTTTGCAAAAACCGATGACCTCATTCTGATTCATGATCCGATGCTAATCGATGAATTTGGTGACAAGATTTTATTCTCATATCCAACTGAAAGGAAGCAATCTTCTTTGGTTTCGATGGCAGGGATTTCATTGAACGAAATGGTTGTGGTGGTCTTGTGGGCTAAATACTTACGGGAGGAACTATCAACTACTGAACTAATATCAAAGAACAAGTTGTGTGAAGAAATTCTCAAAGAAGATGCCTTGAAGAAATGCATATTCACACCGAAATGGAAGACTTTCATGCAAGCCATATTCAGCAGTCGAAATCGAAAATTAGTACCCATACCTAAACATATCGTACGCGACCAAAATCTGTTTCTTCGTGCAGCTGTGGACAACAATGACTTCAACAGGGAGACATTAGGTTGCAGATATTTTACGAACTTTCCAGCCATGGAAGTTTATCAACAGACGGCTGATGAAAATCAAACCAGTTGAGTAATGGTCAACACAAAAATTTGTTGTGGGTATTATGCAGATTGGAGTACGGCAAATTTTCCAATAATTTCCTCAATAGAACCAAAAACAGCATACCGGGATGGACTACAATTGGATTTTATCCGGTTATTCCACATCCACCCACTACAAGAAATGATTGAAAGAAAAGTATTTTGATTCATGCTCATCTTTGGATCATGAAGTAGCTTTTCTTTCCTGTGGCATGGCCAAATATCTTATGGCTGAAGGAATTCAGTTGAGAAACTTCATTTTTACATTATTTAAAGGCTATACATAGCCCATACATATTTGTGTAAAAATTCCTGTGAACTTTCTTCAATTTGGTTATGAAAGACGAGATGGAAAGCTGCACCCGGTGCAAATGGCAAAACCGCCTTTGCCAAATTCTTTAATCAGGTCTGGCGAATGTGATGCTGATTGCAGAACAATATCCTGCCGTTGAAATCAATTGTATCTCCCTCTGCAAATGCATCAACAATAATTGTCAAAGCTTACCTGAAAAAGAGCAAACTTTTATTTTTCAGTACTCATTGATATGTAAACCAGTTTTTTATGATAATATTTGTATTGTTTTATGATCATGCCGTTTTTATTTCATACCTCACCCAAACAACCTTTCAATAGTCAAGAACGTTTTTTTCCACAGCTACACCAATGGAATCTAAAATTTTTATTTTAGGGCAAAAAAAAACTGGACCATAATTCTGTTAGGCAACCTCCACAATATAATTTATTTATCCTTTCTCAAATCAAATCATCAATCAAAATGGGGTCATCGGTTTTTGCAAACGGAATGTTTCTCATCGCCTGCACTATAACTAAAGAGGGCGTGAAAGGGTTTTAGTAACAGGTGATCCTAGGTACGACGCGAAAACGTGTAGTCAATTTTGACTACAGGTTGACTGAAACTTATGTTAAAATGGATCCGCTACAGTGACTGGTTACTGGTGCGAGCTGGGCCAACTCTGTATAGCCGATATCATCCCTTCACTGTTTGTTCAATTCCCAGCTGGAGCATATCATCATCTGACTCATAGCTGTCCAACATGCGGCCCGCGAACTCCTTTCTTGCGGCCCCCGCTTTACGGGTCATGTATACATCACATGTATAAATCATTTATTAGATCCTTTCTACCAAGGAAGAACTGAAATTGGCTTGAACTTTTTCAAGTTACTGCCAGGAGAACGATACCCCAACTTGCGAAACTTAGGACTTGCAATGGGATCAATGATGCACGTATCTTTGCGAAAGCAGCTTTTCCAACATGAAATTTATCAAGTCAAAGTATAGATGTTCCCTCTCTGATAAGTCACTTACTCAGTTACTTCGTTTATCAACAACAAATATTAATGTTAATATTGATGCATTAGTATTAGAAAACCAACATCTTCAAATGTCCCACTGATTTTTTGTAATTTCATATTTTTTGAATAAATAAAGATGATAAAAAAACTATTTTTGTATACCATATCCATATAGTATTATAGTATATACCTATTAAAACTCAGTAATAATGTTGTATAGAAAGATTTTTATAATGCGGCCCTCCAAACTGCATTTTTTTTTGAAGTGGCCCTTGGGCCACTTGAAGTTGGACAGGCCTGATCTGACTGATATGGGATATCCTAACGGACTCGGTAATGGTCGCACTGTGAGTTTTCCAGGTTTCCCTACAGTTGAAAGAGCGAATGCACTGCCGAAAAATCAGTTTGTCGCCCCGGGGCTTTACGGCAATCTGGACACAGGTGTATTCGCCAATTATACGAAACACATAAAGTATAATTGTCATCGGAATAATAGTCGAGATGAGTGAGCCTCTGAAGAAGCTAGCCACTCGCGCTAGCGAAACGTCAGGAAGAAATTCCAAAGAACGACGGCCTTCAAACCCGAAGAAAAGTAGTGACACTGAAAACCTTGGCCGCGAAAGCCTTAACCATTTTGTCAAAGTATAATTGGGTACACATGCCATTAATTTCTTCAAACGTGGAAAATGCAAATGTTACCTAGGAATGTAAAAATCACAATCAATGATTCATGTGAGTTTTTCGAACAATAAGAGTGTGAATATTTGAAACTTCTTTCATCTGACCCTTTTATATGATCTAGACTAGATGTGAGATAATGAGACAAAAAATTTTGAAAAAATACCCAAAAAAAGTAGGGAAATCTGATTATTTATGTATGTATATTTATTCACAATATGATCTAAGATTCATTCAACTCATATCGTTGTTGAAACGTTGAATGAGTTTTTGTTCTTCAGCAATGTATGTGACTGTAACTTACATTCTCGGAAGAACAAATGCATTGTTATCATTATTGTGAGGAAATAGAAGTTGCATTTTATATGTATAATAGTGAACTATTTATAGTGAAGTAAATTTGGAGCATGGCGTAGCGTATCCATAATTTGGATCGCACTCGTATAGCGATGAAGTTCATAAAATAAATGGACTATTTGACACACATTATACTTGATTTCCACATTTAATTATTTATTGCTTGGTTAATAACACTCAATTAAAAATAAAAATCGTCATATGTAAACATTATTTTCTTGGAATCACTTTCGTCAGTAATGAACGATCGAGCTGCAATTATCAAAGAGTGGCGAATATAAACTAGATCATTTCTCAGAATGTTTGCTGAAGTTGGTAATTCTGAACTGAACAAATCTGAAAATGAAAGCTCATTCCATCCATAATACCATCTTTCATTTTGGGAATGTTACTGATGAGACCCTTGAGCTATTCTCACAAATTAATTCAGTGCAGCAATTGTTTCAAAAATTCTAGTTGTTTGTAGTCATTAAATTCCAACATCAACCACGATATGCAGTTATGAGTTATAATTTATCATTCCCTATAGAGAACTGTAATAAGTGAATTTGCATTTGTCTAAATTACATGTCAGAACAGGTTGATTCAATAATATATGTGATTGATAAGATTATAATGAACTTTTGAAGAAATCAGTTGTTTCAATGCAATATATCTGCGAACTTTTTTCGAGTGACTCTCGATGCTCAGCAGGAATAGCACTTATTGCATTGAACGATGAGATTGAAACCTTTGGTGTAAAAGTGAAACTTTTTCTAGAGACCAATTACTCTAACAGTGATCTCTAGAAACGTTTCATCTGTTGTACTGTCTTCAGTACCAGTTTCCTCAAAATCAACCATAAGGACAGTGTTCTCAAATCTCACTTGGATTTCTCCACATTTTTTTTTACATAGTAAAATAGAAGAAACATAGTCGTTACTTTTCAAAATAACACCTATATACCTTATTCAGTATCAGTTTCCTCAAAATCAACCATAAGGACAGTGTTCTCAAATCTCACTTGGATCTCTCCACGTTTTTTTTACATAGTAAAATAGAAGAAACATAGTCGTTACTTTTCAAAATAACACCTATATACCTTATTCAGTATCAGTTTCCTCAAAATCAACCATAAGGACAGTGTTCTCAAATCTCACTTGGATCTCTCCACGTTTTTTTTACATAGTAAAATAGAAGAAACATAGTCGTTACTTTTCAAAATAACACCTATATACCTTATTCAACGTTCTCAACAAAGGCCTCGCAAATATTTCAATTTTCATAAAAAAAAATTCTATGCGAAATTCTATGACATTTAAATTGAAAAATTTAACGCTCCGTGCCCGACATTCCTATGAAAAATATAAATATATTAAGGGTAAATAATTATGGAAGGCAATGAAGTGGCATATTCAAAGAATAAATGACGAGGTTGAAACCTATGGTGTAAAAGTTGAAACTTTTGTAGAGATCAATAATTACCCTCACACCAAACTGGTATTTACACTCGACGATCGTTTCGCTAAGTTTAGCATTTTCAGGAGAAGAAAATTGATAATGAATCTAAAGACTAGAGCACAATATACCATAGCCATACAGTAGAGACAATTGAATGTCGATTTGTCAGCTCGAGGTGTATAATGTTATGTTTTGGCGGTGAATTTAAATTTACGAGAAACTGAATAGTAATGAGTATGTCATTTTGCATGTTGAAATGAATATTTTGTGAACAATGAGCTCTGAAATAATTGTGAAATCCCTCAAGTACTTATAATAATGCCAAAAATTCACATTATTTCTTCACAAACACAGGATGAAATAAAGTTTAATAATGTTTTAGATCAACTACATTTTATCCTTGTGTTTCTTAACGAATAATGTTTTTGTTTGGATTACTAGTCAGTATCTCGTAAATTTGAATTTACCGCCAAAACATGACATTATAGGTACACCCTGAGCAGACAAATTGACATTTGAGTGTCTAAGGTATACTGTGACTAGGGTAAATTGTTCATATACTCGACTATGCAGGTGATGCAGCCACTACCTAAATAGTTATAATAGTTTTTTTTCCAGAACGGATCATAAAATTGTCTTGTCTGAGATCTATTCACTAATAGTACCCCGTATAAAATGTCAGTATATACCTAACTATTGTATGGTCCTCAAAAAAAATCTTTACATCTTGGGTGTATCTCTTTTTTACTCCCTAGAATCAGGAGTTCACACCTATGTGATCAAAATTCAAATTCATTAAATTCAAATCCTGTTTCACAGGAGCTAGTTAGAACACATCAGAAGTAAAAAAAAATATTACAATAGGAAGTTGATGATTGTAACACATTTATGGTAGACAAAACATAATAAATTAAATGATAATGAAATCATTAGACTTTGTTGTCCACCAAAATGTAGTTGGAATTCATTCAGAGTGTGAAAGCATTCTTCTACTAGTATTTTTTTCAATTTTAGTTGGATAACATTTGGATAAGGACATTTTTTCAATTCAGGTGGTAGTAAAGAGGCATATGCCAGTATAAAGTGGAGCTTCCTTCTGCAAGGAATGGTGAATTTTTTAGGTCTTTTTGTTTCTTGTATAATAGGAATGAGTATCGCAATACCTGTTTTTGGAAATATGAGTTAACAGCTTCGAAATGAGAATAGAAGTAACCGTTGAAATTTTATTATTTTTGAACGTACCTCTGCATGATGTTTCAAACCAATTTTTCAATGCAAATTAAAAGTTATAGAGTAAGATCCCAGAGCAATCAGACATAACTTATTTTCACACGGATGAAACCTGAAGTTTTCAGTAGCGTCTCGTGTGCCTCGAATACCTACGCGCTTTGTGGAACTTGCCGAGTGACACCTGGGCAGGTACCAGGTGAGAAAGGTAACTAAAAATAAGAATTATTTTACTTAAATTCACATGGCTGATTTTTATATATGTCATGTAGAATATTATTTTAAAGTAATATCATAAGTGTCAGACACTTTTGATGGACCAGAGCTTTTATCAGACGCTTTTAAGCTAACCAAAAAATAAATGAACTTAACTTATTTTTACATGTCTGATTTTTCAATATGTTATTGAAGTATTTATTTAAAAGTTATATTCAATCAGTAAGACAAATTAGAGTGACCAAACATCCCCTAAGACAAAAATTATTCAGCCAGAAGTATGAGGGCGAGAGTACTATGCATGCGCTTCAGAGTGAATGAGACGTCCATAATAACTCGGTTTCCCTTCTCAAACTCACCATCTGTTTCAATCTACTGTGTATGTGCTGTTTGTGTGTAATATAACTTATAGTATACAGTATAGTCAGTGTTGTTTTTTAAGGCACAATTGTGCCAAAAGGGGTACTATGGTGAGCACTTTGAGAAATTGGTCGAAAACGGGCACAATTTTAAGATTCCGTATTTTCGTGGTTCCGTGGTCATTTTCACTTGTCTAAATTCTCACTTTTCATTTCATTTTACTCAACAATCCTGTTTCCTGTTAGTATGAAATTTAAAAATTATGATTTCTATGCAATATATACATGATTTCTCAACGTTCAGATTGGTAAACATAAAAAAATGGAGCTTCATGTAGTATTTGATATGCAATTGATGGAATTCCGCAGGTTTCTGGGGCCAAAATTGCCTCCTTTGGGGCTTTGGACAAACCGTCTTCTTTTTGCGAGGACAAACGCTAACTCGAATGTGACTCAAGTGTCAATTTTTCATATTTATAATATATTATTGAATATATTTATATTTTTACGATGCAGAAAAACTCAAAGTCGTCTCCACAATTTAATATTTGAAAGGTGTTCAGTACGGTGATTCAGTACATGTTTTGAACCTACATAGGTTCATCATCAGCTGAATTTACATTGAATTCTACAATAAAGGAAGAGTAATATAATATTAGTTGATAAATGAAGTATAAAATTTACTTACATGGAGATGAAAAAAATAGCAAATTCACATGGTGAAGTTCAAAAGGACATAAAAAATTTGGTTGGGTTAGGTTATTTTTCTAATATTGCATATTGGGCATAATGGCTCCAGGCCCCCCAATCTTTAATGTATTTATGGTGTTAGGGATGTCCCAAATTCCCCTAATATCAAATTAATCATAATTGTCACTACCAAATTTTTTATGTCCTTTTGAACTTCACCATGTGAATTTGCTATTTTTTTCATCTCCATGTAAGTAAATTTTATACTTCATTCATCAACTAATATTATATTACTCTTCCTTTATTGTAGAATTCAATGTAAATTCAGCTGATGATGAACCTATGTAGGTTGAAACATGTACTGAATCACCGTACTGAACACCTTTAAATATTAAATTGTGGAGACGAGGAGACGACTTTGAGTTTTTCTGCATCGTAAAAATATAAATATATTCAATAAAATATATTATAAATATGAAAAATTGCCACTTGAGTCACATTCGAGTTAGCGTTTGTCCTCGCAAAAAGTAGACGGTTTGTCCAAAGCCCCAAAGGAGGCAATTTTGGCCCCAGAAACCTGCGGAATTCCATCAATTGCATATCAAATACTACATGAAGCTCCATTTTTTAATGTTTACCAATCTGAACGTTGAGAAATCATGTATATATTGCATAGAAATCATAATTTTTAAATTTCATACTAACAGGAAACAGGATTGTTGAGGAAAATGAAATGAAAAGTGAGAATTTAGACAAGTGAAAATGACCACGGAACCACGAAAATACGGAATCTTAAAATTGTGCCCGTTTTCGACCAATTTCTCAAAGTGCTTACCATAGTGCCCCTTTTGGCACAATTGTGCCTTAAAAAACAACACTGACTATACTGTATACTATAAGTTATATTACACACAAACAGCACATACACAGTAGATTGAAACAGATGGTGAGTTTGAGAAGGGAAACCGAGTTATTATGGACGTCTCATTCACTCTGAAGCGCATGCATAGTACTCTCGCCCTCATACTTCTGACTGAATAATTTTTGTCTTAGGGGATGTTTGGTCACTCTAATTTGTCTTACTGATTGAATATAACTTTTAAATAAATACTTCAATAACATATTAAAAAATCAGACATGTAAAAATAAGTAAAGTTCATTTATTTTTTGGGTAGCTTAAAAGCGTCTGATAAAAGCTCTGGTCCATCAAAAGTGTCTGACACTTATGATATTACTTTAAAATAATATTCTACATGACATATATAAAAATCAGCCATGTGAATTTAAGTAAAATAATTCTTATTTTTAGTTACCTTTCTCACCTGGTACCTGCCCAGGTGTCACTCGGCAAGTTCCACAAAGCGCGTAGGTATTCAAGGCACACAAGACGCTACTGAAAACTTCAGGTTTCATCCGTGTGAAAATAAGTTATGTCTGATTGCTCTGGGATCTTGGACTATTAGGACAAAGTGGGTATTGCTGGTTGTTCAATGAATACGCTTTCGATTGTGTGTGAAATGTTATATTTTCTCTTGGAAATCATTATTCCAATTTATATTTTGATAATGAGTTTTTTAAGTCCAAGAATACTAGTTCATAATCAGCATGTGGCTATTTATAGCAATACAAGTGTATCGTAAGCGATGCACAGTGTGATATAATTTTATATCGTGATTTGCTTAACATTCACCTTGATGAGTAACTAACGATTTGGCATTAAATGATACTTACGAGAATAACACACTTTATATTCTCGACCTTCGATATCTCGAATATTTTTAAGATTATGAGGAATTCGAAATCTTCTTCCTGTTTGAAATGAACCGAAAAATAACATTTTATCAAAATCAAACAAACTAACAGACTCGAAACCTGATTGAAAACTTGAACTTGCACTGCAAAGCAAGGCCAACCACAATTTATGATACGTTTTCCAGTTCGTTCAGCTTACGAGCAAACATGTAAACACAGTAGAAGATTCTCTGTTCGACCATCATGAGCGGAGAAGCGCAGTTGACGAAAACCACGATCCTGAACGTTGAAGATGGGGAAAGAACACCCGCTCAGATCGTGGAGAGGGCCAGAAGAGCATTCCAGAGTCAAAAAACCAAACCGTACTCTTTTCGCCAAAAACAACTGAAAAACTTGTTGAGATTTTTGAAAAATGAAGAAGATTTTTTGTGCAATGTCATTCAACAGGATTTGAACAAACCTCTAGAAGAGTGCATCGCACATGAAATCGCTGTTTTGGAGAAGGAGATCTTGGATTGTCTCAAAAATTTGAAGAGTTGGATGAGACCGGAACACGTTAAAAAAACAGTAGCGAATTTTTTCGACGATTTGTATATTCACAGTGATCCTTACGGAGTGGTGCTTGTTGTAGGTGCTTGGAATTATCCTCTTCAGTTGGTTCTCGCACCAGTGGTAGGTGAGTTGAAAATTTTTATGTGGTGATATATTCCGAGGATTTTATGATCTCTTACTTAATATATACATATAGTACATTGCAATATTGTAATTAAACACCCCTCTAACTAATAAATTGATTGGTTTATTGATACAATGTCATATGAGTGGCTGTTTGAAATAGGCTCACAGGACAGTATAGTATATTATGCAACGATCGTGTAACGATGGTTATTAATACATGAGCATTAACTGGGAAACGAAACGAGCCGAAGGTGAGTTTCGTATGGTTTATGCGAGTGTATTAATAACCATTACATGAGAGTTGCATGCGCTATTTTATCTACACCCAATAAATAATGAAGAACTATAAATATTAGATTATTAGGTATTTATATTGAACACAATAATAGTAGGTAATCAATCGTATTTCTTTGAAAAATTCTACAAAATAATTAATGGTATAACCGATACAACAATGAGAAATGAAGAGAAGAAAAAAAATGAAAAAGAATCCCTGCCGAGGTTATGAATTGAAACCGGGCGTTTCTGATCAATGGCGGCGCCATTGGCCACTCGGCCATGAAAACTCATTTAGTTTGATTTAAAATGAATATTAAATTATTAAAAATTAAAAATATATGTTGCATTTGTCAAATGAAAAATATAATCCTTTCGATTGTATTTTTTTCTTGTCTAAGACATCTGTGGAGGAGTCGCTGGTAATTCTTCTATATCACTGTTATAAGACATTTTCACATGATTATCGAAAATTGACTAAATTCTTCAAAAATTCAATACCTACTGATTTTGACTGCAAAGCTTTCACATCATGCTTGATTGAAAAATAATGAGTTTCTATTGGTTGAAAATCTGTATCGTAATGAGAATCTGTATCGTAATAGATTTCATTATAAAACGAGTTATGAGCATATAAGTGTATTATAATAGTACGGGGGTAGATAAAAATAAATTCAGAAACGTAACAACCGCTCCACCGCGTAAAATTTGTAAGCTCAGGGTTAACACCCAACGAAGGCGCTGATGACGATTATTTTGGATCGCTGACATCTCATGGCGGTGTCAATTGAGTTTGACGTCTATCTGATATGTAATGCGTTTTTGAAATTTCGAATACTCTGAAGCATAACTTTCGAATTTACTTTATGGAAATAATTTTGTGAGTTGTAAGCTCTTTTTCATCCAATAGTGGATGAAAAACATGTTTTCTAGAAAAGGTACAGAAAATATGTCATTTATTCCATGAATAATCTAGTGCTTTTCTATACTTGGATCGAGTGAGTCAAACCAAGAAACTATAAAAATCTCAGTAAAATTCCGTTAATCGGGCTCTGAAAAATTTTTGGTGGAACTTACGTATTTTGGCCTCCTGAACGAAAAATTGAAATGAAATTTTTTGGGCTCTCAACTCGTTTCAGAGATAAGGCCCCCCGAAGACAGGAAATCGGGGTTTCACGCCTATGTTTGTTTCTCAGCCAATTCCGCTCGAAATTCCTCCTTCTTCCTATCAGCACAATATACACATCATATATCACCTTCTTCATCACTTTACAACCGAATCATACGCATTTTTCCACTTTTCACTCCAAAACTCAAAAATGTAAATCGTCAAAAGAATTCGAGGTTAGCAAAACAGTAGAACCTCGAATTCGTTTGACGATTTACATTTTAGAGATTTGTAGTGAAAAATGCTAATTATTCTGTTGGAAAGTGATGAAGAAGGTGGTATAGAATGTGTATATTGCGCTAATAGAAAGAAGGAGGAATTTCGAGCGGAACTGGCTGAGAAAAAAACATGGGCGTGAAACCCCGATTTCCCTTTTTCGGGGGCCGTATCTCCGAAACGAGTTGAGAGCCCCAAAAATTTCATTTCAATTTTTTGTTCAGGAGGCCAAAATACGTAAGTTCCACCAAAAATTTTTCATTTTCGAGGCGGAGCTCGATTAACGGAATTTTACCAAAATCCCTTTCGAAATCAAATTTTCGACCTATATTTTGTGTTCAAATTTTTTTTTTCGGAATTCACGCTGCAACTATTGAAAGAAGGCTCACATAATGCTCTCATTTCTCTTGAAATTCCAGGTGAGTTACATAAATTACTTTTTTGAACCGCGTCATATAACGTCGTCTTAAAGTATGTGACGCCATGCATTCTGAAAAATCTGTTGTAATTGGTGGCGAGATAATTTTTTATTATCGATTGGTTTGTATCGAATGAATGAAGTATGGAGAATCCGTCATCAGCTCGTCGATAATACAGTAATCTGCATTTGTAGTTTTTACAGTTTTCTCTAATCAATTCAATTTTGTTGAATAGTTGGGGCATTGTTTATAGAGAATATTTCCATCGTATGTTGAAAATCCCATATGAAGCGGGACATTTTCGATCAATTACAGCGATAAATTCCCGGCGGGACATTTTCGGGCTGGTAAATACCCGGTAGGTATCGAAAAATACCCGCTCGGTCCGTGTATCTATAGTAACGATTGTTAAAATGTACATTTGTCATCTTGACAGGCATAAATACTGAATTTTAAACGTCGTTGTTTTTACTCCGGAAATATTCTACCGAATTACACTCGTGCATCAAAATAAACCTGATAATTTTCCATTCAAGCCTGTTGTCAGTAAAAAAACTGCATTCGGTTATTTTCATATTTTGCTAAAAGACAAAATATGAAAATGAACTCTGCAGTTTTTAGACAACATGCTTTCATGGAAAATTATGGGTAATTTTGAAGCACTTGTGTAATTACTCCCGAAAATCAATCTGCTAAGAATTAATTGACATTCTCATGACTACCAAATAGGGAATGGAGAAAATGAAGTTGTGAAGAGCCTTTTTTTTTTCTTCTCCGAATCGAATAACGTGAAAGGCAGAACTTTTATGAGAGAAAAAAAATCAATGAGTTCAACTACCAGTCTCTGTGGTTAGGTATGTTTATATAATTCATAGGCGTTTGATTGATCAACAACAGACGTTTGATTTATTCGTCGTTGAATGACAGCCACGTCATAGAGGGTTGTTAAATTATTGATGTAACTTCTTTCATGGAGGCTTTATATGTCCCTTTCTTTATATGGAAAAAAGCCTGAAAAAAATCTTTCTTCATATCTTCTTCTCGACAAAAATTGTTTCCAAATTTTCTGAAATATTGGGGTAATGGAATCGTGCCTATTTTCTTCCATCAGGCGGCGCTTGTGTTCTAGGAGGTTGACCCATAGAAATCTGCGAGTCTGTCATTTCTATAGGAGGAAGAACAAACCAAAATCAATTGCATCCATTGGAGCATCGAGGAAGCGTAGGAGACTTGTGACAAAATATGAAAATAAACTAATGCAGTTTTTAGACAACATGCTTTCATGGAAAATTATCAGTAATTTTGAAGCACTTGTGTAATTACTCCCGATAATTAATTGTGTGAATTATTATTGGTAATAACAATCTGAAAAAGAAAATATTCTATGGATTAACCCACCAAATACATGAAACCAAAGGCGTAGTCAGATGTAACGCTCCATTCAAAAGAACAAAGCACATAGTTGATATCATCTCCATCTAATCCCATCTCAACTCTAACCAAAACTGTTTGGGTTCGTATGCAAAAACTGTAGGCATTACAAAGACATACTCGCATACAATTTTTTCAAATGTTTTTTTTTCACAAACCTACGATGAATGTATTTTCTGTTCAGAATCGTGGAAGATTTGGAGAAGATGAATTTGTATATAATTACTATTAACAGCAAGTACTTTTCACAGAATGAAGTAGGCACTTTTCGGATATAATTTCAAACAAAAGAGATGCGGGGTAGTCGCAGTTGAGTAGAAACAAACTATTCGAAATCTAATAACATAATGAAGTATGTATAATCGAGTGTACAATAAGCATGATCAAATATACGCTCAACAATGAAGACATGGTCAAATGTTTCGAAAAAGATCAAATAGCAATTCGAAATAAATTATAACGCAATGAATTTTTTCATTGGAGAATTGAATTTGTTAATGCGACGATAGCAATCAGCAATATTTAGTATGTGAGACGATTTGAATCATCATTAGGACGGGGCCTAACCGCCTAGTCATTACGAATCAGATACTAATCAGGAGAGGAGGGCAGCAGAATGTATTGGAGACATTTTCATCAAATTTTTTCACCTACCCCCTCAAACGTGGAATATATTTGGATTCAGAAAATAATCCGCCAATACAGATACAATAACCATAATTGGGAAAAATGGTTATCGTGTCAAATTCAGTTTTACAACACACAAAGCTTCCTCTATTATACGAGATCTCTAACGCCACAAAAAAAATTACAGATCGAAAGAAAATCATAAACGTAGGTACGATATTTGGAACTCGACTTCACAAAATTTGTCTCTACATTTTGATAAATAACATTTGAAAAAATTTCAAACACGTTGTTGACATTATTTGACTTCCTAAATGCCTCAAAATTTCAAAGAATATCTCTACTTACGATGAGAAATACTCAGATATTTCAACTTCTGATACACTGAAATTTCACTAGATTGAAAGTCTTGCATTTTTTTGATTGAAGGATGGAAGTCACTCATATGAATAATACTCTCTTCTATATTTCTATTCTGTGATGAATTTTAGGTGCTATAGCAGCTGGAAATTGTGTCATCATAAAACCATCAGATCAGGCTCCTGCAACGTCTAGGGCATTAGCCACATTGCTACCAAAATACTTGGATAGCGACTGCTATCCTGTTTTCCTTGGAGGAGTAGAGGAAACAACAGAGCTCTTGAAAGAGAGGTTCGACTACATTTTTTACACTGGTTCGACACAGGTAATTGAGGTTTCAACTGTTCGGCTTCAGAATTTGGTGAAACACCACGGTATGAAATGTATCATCGAAATTGTGAAAGTGATGAGAAGAACAGATTTACTGCTTGAGGAAGCTTTTATATAGCTCTTCGCGGTCTTCTGAACCCATTGTTGGGGATCGCAAAATAAACTGTTATATTTTTTGACATATATGAGTATTAGTTTTAGTGTTATGAACCTAATTAGTTCAAATTTAAAGTGCCATAAGCTGATTTCTCACTAGATGAACGAGCGGTCTAATTATTTTTTGCCTAAATTATTTACCGAAAACAATTTCTATCTCGTAGTCTCCAAAATTTTCTGGAAACAGAACTTTTTCCTATTGAGGTGGTCGATATTGTCATTAAATTCAATTTGAGTCATTGCCACTAATAATTTTCGGAACTTTCGGTCTCTAACGAAGTTTTTTATGGTTTTGTTGATTCTTCAGATATGAAGTAGTCGTACTTGAATTTGCAGGTAGGAAGAATATTTCATCAAGCTGCGAGTAAGCATCTCACACCGGTAACTCTGGAACTGGGCGGCAAAAGCCCTGTTTACATTGATAGCTCAGCCAATATGAAATTGGCTGCAAGAAGGTTGATCTGGGGCAAATGTCAGAATGCTGGCCAAATATGTATAGCGCCTGATTATGTTTTATGTACCAGAGACGTACAGGAGGAACTCATCGATTATATTGAGAAAGCATTGGAAGAGTTTTTTGATGGTGAGTATACAAAAATGCTATTGGTTGTTCATTACACATGTCGCTTGTGTCCGCATTATTAAAAAATTATTCCTGGTGGTAGCATTTATTATTCCACACATACATTTCTCAATTGTATCAGTTTCATTTATGTTCCAGTGTAATATTTTCATTTGGTACCTCATTTTGTTTAGTATGAAAATTTCAATATAACATTTGTCATGTGACAGTTTCCGCAATGCAATTTGTAGGCCATATTGTATGTAATACCTTGAGATGTTTTTGTTTCGATTTTTGATGTTTTCCAACTCTATTTTCATTCGAAAAAGACACATTTATTTGTTCGATACTGAATAATAGACCAAGTTTTTCCGGCATTTTATGTTTGTAGTGGTAATTTGATGATATTTTTTGACTCCCTGGGGTTTGAAGCTCCTAGACTAAAAAAAAAACAACTCACCGAAACAACGTTATTCACCAAGCGATTCGTCTTTATTTTAGAAGCTCTGTTTTTCTTGATATATATATATATATATAAATAGATAGAAAAAAGCATAATGGGTATGTAATGAGGGGTGAGTGCTGTAGAACTAAGCAACTAAGCTCCCCTTCCTCACCGTCCATAACCATGTCCATAACATGATATGTGGTAGTTATAATCATTTTAGGTCATCCTTGAAAATATCCCATTGACAGTTCTGCGGAAGTGTATTTCATTCTCATACACAGTAGTCGCGAGGTTTTCGTTACTATCACCTCATAACATGTTTTAACACCTTCCAAATGTCAATTGAGGAATATTCTCTTTCACCATACTTACGTTCGAAAACTTTATATGGTTCGGGAGTAGGATAGATTATATGATTGTCATCGAAAAAACACGTGATAAAGAAACAGCGGAGTTTCCAGGAGCTAAATAGAGATTCATGATAGGAATTTCATTATCATGTCACCATGACACCTATGATTACCTGTTTTAGGTAACTCAAAATTTCTCAAGACGGAAACCTTCGACTATTGTTGCCTCCGATAATAAAAAATTCTCATTTTGACCTTGGTACATATTAAGTATTGTGTTAATCTCCCATCACTTCTTTTTGCAAATCGCATAAAAAGTTTTCGATTTCAAGAGGCTCATTTGTTATAGATGATCTGCTCCTATAATGTTTTTTCACAATCCTTTTTCCTTACTGAATTTTGCTCTGGAATACTGCGATATGGAATGAAATTTGAAAGCATAGAAAATTGAAAAGGATAATGATGACGAATACGAAAAAATATCGGCTCATCACACCCACGGAGTAGATTTGTCTTATAGTCTATAATTTGCTATATTTTCCGTTCAATTTCCTATAAGTTCTGATGACAATGGCTTTACTTTTTTCTAGGCCATATAAGGAACAGCAAATTCTATGGACGAATAATATCACAACGCCATTTTAACCGACTTCGTAATTTGATGAGGGACCACAAAATTGCCGTAGGAGGACAAAGTGATGAGAAAGATCTCTTTATTGAGCCAACCGTCCTTGTTGACGTTAAACGTGGAGATCCTATAATGCAAGAGGAGATTTTTGGTCCGATTTTACCAATCGTGAATGTGAGTGATGAGAAAGACGCCATTAGATTCATCAATGAAGGTGAAAAACCCCTCGCCTTGTATGTATTCACGACCAAAAGTAAGGTGAAAAAGGCTTTCTTGGAGAACACTTCGAGCGGAGGAGTCCTTATAAATGATGTAATAATGCATTTTATTGCTGATGGTTTGCCATTCGGAGGAGTTGGAAACTCCGGTGAGTAATTACTTGATTTTTATTCCCTGGAATATGAAAAAATATGATTACTAATATTCCTATGAGTTATTGACAAAAAGAGTAAGTACATTCTTCTTGTCGAAGAAACCTTATAGTTTCTGAAAAATTTGGTGTAGATGTGAACATTAGTTTTGTTTTGGTTGTAGTACCAAAGATGTGTTTCGTATCTAAGCCATTGTCAACATATTGTTCAGCAGTGGGTCATGAAACTACAGGCAGCTACTCTTGAACATCCTAATAAAGTAACGTAAATAAAAAGGTTCAATGATTTCATACTCTATAATTAAATTCATACCTGTGAATGCCAGTTATTTCAGGATATTCTTCAACTATTCCGCTATTTTTGTATAACCGGAAGATAATAATAATGTCATGGCGTACATAAGGTAGGAATATTTATTCAAGGTGATGCTCACCTCTGGTGTAAAAAACCGCAGACTCTCAACTTTTGATTACTATTAACTCATAATCAGTTTCGTTTCCAGTTCACCTTGTTGTTATTGTTTGTTTATACAATTTTTTTCTTCACGGTGAACTTCGTCCGAAATTTTTGTAATGATTATATATATATATATATATATATATATATATATATATATATATATATATATATATATATATATATATATATATATATATAGGAAAGTAATTCGTGACTGATTAATATTAATGATAAAGTGTTATGTATTATAGACGTCCTGAGGAAGGCAATAAAGATTGCCGAAAGCTTGACGAATAACAAAGAGTTTTCTTTGTGATATAGCCCAACACAACTGACTGCAACCCCAAAAGATTCACTACATATATATGTATATATATATATATATATATATATATATATATATATATATATATATATATATATATATATATATACGGATATACGGAACACCGTGTTCTCTCTTTCCACTCCACATGAAATTGACCATCTGGAGATACTAATATGTCTCGCATATATGTTATTCCTAGGCATTCTATCATCATTTGCGTTTTCATTTCCTCAAAAAATGTGTTTCCATCAACCCCTGATGAAGTCATAAGGGTGGAATAGTTATGTTTCAAACTCCTGGCAAATGAAGATTTCGATATCTCTCAGCCTATGCTAATTTCTCTTTCACTAAGTTCAGGATTTTCCACTGCGAGACTAACAGTCAATTGGTTTTCACCAGTCAGTTAACACTCTTTTTTTCGTATTTGATATGGCCTGTTCTCTCGAATCGTTCCTTCAATAATTCAAAACATTGCACATGTGGATGCTGTTCGTCAGGATATTTTGCTGCTTGCAGACAGAAGGACAATCACAGACCATAACATAACTGTTTTATTCAGAACTTGCTTCAGTTACGGATTTTAGAAAAAAATGCAACTTGCAACGAGTCATCGTGGCAGGTAAAAAATTCAATACTGAGAAGGAAGTATGGGACCATATTCAATTGATAAAAAAATGTTTCATTCAAAAATATTATATCAATTGCTCTCACGGAAAAATGCAACATCCACTACAGCTGTGCATAGATAAGACATTATGCAGAATAAATCCCGATTCCATGTTATACTTAGCATAACCTGGTCAAGAAGTAGACTTAGTCACGTTTACATATTCAAGGAGAAATCTTCCTATATGATTACAAGTACTTTTCCATTGAGTGATCCAAAATTAATATTATTTATTTTTTTCAAATGAAACGCCATACTTATTATTGAATATATAACTGCTTTCGAAATAACTACAGTATGTGGAACTGTCCGAGTCTTTAATTATCAGTAGAGAATTAATGCCAAAAATAGTACCTGAAAAGTACTATATTTCATTGAATATCATTTGGATAATGGGCAGACTTTTCAAAATGTTTTATTCTAAATCACACAGTGTGCATTTTACGGAGAAAGGGTAGAGTGGTCCGAAATTTATATTATTCAGTTGTTTCAAATGGAAAGTCATATTTTTCATCGAAAATATTTTTTGATTTCGAAAAGCACTACTGTATTGGAAACAATCAGTTCAGAAGTGATGCCAAGAATATACAATAATGCTACTCACCTTGCTGTCAAAACCGAACCCGGACTCCATTTTTATTGTTAATGTTAATGATGTAGTTTGAGACAATAAAAATATATATTATAATTATTATTAATTATTTCTGACAAAATTGTTTTGAATATCATCTGTGGTTGTTTGACATACTTTCCAATTTGATTTATTATGATTATGGAAAGGAATTATTAGCTATTATACTGGATGACACAATGTGCATTCTGAAGAGAGATAATAATAGTCGGTCACATTGGAACATAAAATCAAATATGATGATGTGAGCTATTTTTTCCCAGTTTATGTTGAGTGGATTGATTATTCGATAAACGTGTTTCATTACAACATTTTTCACTTCATTTCCTTCGGATGGAGAAGATAGCTTTACTTTGTATTGATATGTGGTCAAGACATGAATTATCGAACACAAAATCAATTCAATTCGTTGATTTCATACTGAAGAAATATTGTAGGGGGTGGAAACCTGAAATTGAAGAAACTTCTTTTGTTTATGAAATATATTATATTTGTCGTATTACAAGGGCAATATTTCAGATTCACAATATTAAATTTCATTTGCAGGTATGGGATCATATCACGGGAAGAAGTCGTTCGACACATTCGTCCATAAAAAATCAGTTTTGAGTAAGAGTTATAACATGATTGGAGAAATAGCTGAATCGGTGAGATATCCTCCATACTCCAAATTCAAAACTGGCGTATTGCGGTTTGTTCTCAGGTGAGTGAATCGACGTTGGTTCATGCAGTGCTATAGTTTTTTCAAATACATTTTGAAGAATCAATATATTTTCGAAAATGGTCAACTGTTAGATTGGTCAGACCAATTGCCCACATACAAGGGATTATTGCAGAGATCGTATTTCATCAGCACTGAATTATAATAAATTTTTATCGATTTTAACATTCAATTATCAATTGATTCAATTTGTTTCATAACTGGTATTTATACTTTCCTGCTCTCCCTCAGTTGATAAAACACATTCTCGTAATACTAGTATACCATACGTGATACACCATTCAAAGTTTCTCCTGTGGGAATATCTACCCAAAGTTTCAAATCATATCGCAAACCAGAAAAAACGAATCTAACGCATAATTTGGATTCTACGGAAGCGCAGAAGGGCCAAACCTTTTCCATTTTTTTTTTTAAATTCCGACTTTCATCTCGAAATTTCGACTTTTATCTCGAAATTTCGACTTTTATCTCGAAATTTCGACTATTATCTCGAAATTTCGACATTTATCTCGAAATTTCGACTTCTATCTCGAAATTTCGACCTAAATGTCGAAATTTCGACTTAAATGTCGAAATTACAACTTTCATCTCGGAATTTCGACTTGAATAGTAAAAAAAAAGAAATGGAAAGGGGGGTCTTGTGATACATCATTTTGAAGCTTCTGACGAATACTTCACAACCCTAGAATATATGAAGTCAATATCTTCACCTACTACAAAATGGCGGAACATTTAATAATTACCTGAAAAGAAACACATTAATATCGATATTACTAGAAATATTGGTTTTTCTCTGTCATATGGCAATCCCAACAACCCGATAAGTTGTGATGGGTTATTTATTTGTTCATAACAAAAGACAAAAATGACAGTGAAACGAACAGTTCAGTTGAAATATTCCCATTCAGTTTCCGATTTCAAAAGTAGAAAACTATCTCCAAAATGGTCAGTTGAACAATATTCAACAGGCGAATTGTATTTGAATATGCTGGCAACTACTGCTGATCCGCTAATCACCGAAATCGTCGAAGTGAATCCTAATGAATTCGATATGGATACACATACCACATAACTCCAAACGAGTAAGAAACTATTTGGGAAATACTTTCCATAGTCGTTGTATTGGCCATTGATGTACTATGGAATGGCCAGCCCGCATGCCAGATTTGACACCTTTAGACTTTTTTTATGGGGCTATTTGGAGCAGAATGCGTACGAAACTGAACCTGCTTCAATATTGAATGTATACGGCGGGGAATAATTAAATATTTGTAAAAACACCGACGTTGCTGAGTTAGAAAATTTTCGACGTGAAATATCGGATAGGCTGTTCTTATCTCAAGACGTTTAAGGCAGCATCTTCTGAACTGAGCTCATCTTATTTCATCAACTTATGAAGTCAAACGTCAATGTGTGCAGGCCATAATTAAATGTTCCGCTATTTTGTAGTAGGTGAAGATATTGACTTCATATTCTAGGTTTGTGAAGTATTCGGCAGGAGCTTCAAAATGATATATCACAAGACCCCCTTTTCCATTTCATCTTTTTACTATTTAAGTCGGAATTCCGAGATGAAAGTCGAAATTTCGACATTTTAGTCGAAATTCAAAGATAAAAGTCGAAATTTCGACATTTAAGTCAAAATTCCGAGATAAAAGTCGAAATTTCGAGATAAAAGTCGAAATTTCGAGATAAAAGTCGAAATTTCGAGATAAAAGTCGAAATTTGGAAAAAAATAAAAATGGAAAAGGTTTGGCCCTTCTGCGCTTCCGTAGGATTCAGGCCATTAGACTGATTCATAATTTCAAATCTTACCCATCCGATGATAATTTTCATATTCTGTACCAAATATGGTATTTTGCAGTCTTAAACAAGCTGTTACTGAGGCTGCAGAAGTATCTAATGGATGCCGACCGCAAAATTCTGCGTTTCTAAAATATCCAGACTTTTCAACGTTACTATGCGGTCATTCAAAATTGTTTTGGAAATAGGAGGAAGTGTGATAAGATGATTATACGAGGATCTTGTATAATTATCCTAGATATCCCTCTTCAGGAGAAACCAAAACATTTTACATCTTTCCCTTCGGTAGAAATCATAAATTGAATAGAAACATTTTCCAGATCCAGTTTCACCTAAATTTTCATTTACCTTATTTTCTAAGTGCATCAGAACCATTGGGTATACCGAAGCTATAGTCGAAATCGGTCTTAACGTGCGGGTGTGAGACTTAATCACCGACTAACTTTCTAGTTTTATCTCATTCATTTTGATTGATGGATGACAGTTCTGTATATTTGTCAGTTCGAAGTTTGCGAAATGGAGAATAAAAATCAATTCTCGAGTTTCTTACATTCGCAAGCAAAAAAAATGGTACTGAATCTTTGGACTCATTTCTAAAATGACAAACGAAATGGAGGTTCATTTAATAATAATATTCAGGAGACAATAGCAAGAGCATTGGGAGTAAGTTAGAGATCTGTTCAGAAAATTGTGTACAAGAAAAATAATAATATAATCCCCAAGATTTCCGAAAAATGTAAGAAGAAAAAACCAAAGACAGAAAATCTCAGAGATGGTATAAAAATGGAAGTACGTTATGTAATTTATGATTTATAAAAATTGAAAACAAACGTGACGCTTCCAGTTTTGAAGGATGCTCTGAAGGAGCGGGGTGTTTTAGAAATTGGACTCACTGCATTGTCAAAATTGATTAAAAACTTGGGTTTTCGTTTCAAAAAAGATTGTAACCGGAGGTATTTATGCGAAATGCCTCGAATTGTAAGTCAACGTGTTGCAAAATATGTTGAAATGGGAACTTCTTTCGATTGCAGAATCCATTAAAAAAGATACAATTTATGCCGTGGATGAGATATTACTTGAGCATGGCCATGAGGTATTACAGCCACCACCATACCATTGCCAGTTCAATGCATAGAACTAATATGGGCTGGGGCTAAATCATACTATGAGAAGCTTGTGGGTGGCGGCCTTTAATCCGATGAAGTGGAAATGGTTTGGAAGGCTGCACTGGACCACATTACGGAGGAATATTGAAAGAAATCGGTTGAACATACCGAAAAATTGATATGGGATTGGTGGGATCGAGAACACCTACTTGATATCGAAGTGGCATCTGTAATCATAGTTCCATTTGAAAACGATTCCGAAAGTGTTGATTTAATTAGTGACAATGGGTGTTTCTGAGTTTCTATTGTTAAGATAAATTCTATTTCATTGTTTTCTCTTGATTATACAACTATTCCCATCCACAGAGTTTTTCATGAATAGTGTAGAGGTACGGATAATAGAGTATACGGTCGCTGCATGCCACGTCATTGTAGTTTGCATGTCATTGAGTAACCAATCAGAAAATATGATGTCAGCCGTTGTCATTTGTTAAACTTTACCCCGGCTCACATCTTGTTTTCTGATTGGTTACTCACTGACATGAAAACTACAATGACGTGGCATGCGACGACCGTATACTCTATTATCCGTGGTGTAAAGGAGGTAAGAAAGGTGCTGAGGCAGTTCAAAAAGTATCGCTGCGAGTAACTGCTTCCACAACTGTACTGTTCATTCCAGTTACATTGCACAAACGATTCCCGTGCTAAATGAATGACATCGTGGAAATATAGCTTAATAAATAATTACAAAACATTTTGGTAACCACTAGGTTTTTCAATTTGATTCATATGCTCGCTGACCTTTGAACCCGCACGATAAGACCGATTCCGACTATATGATTGCAATTATTCATTAGATACCCACCTCTGCAAATAAGGTCATTTCCATATTTTTTTGTTAGGAAAGTGATTTCTCCTGAAGAGAAAATTGTGTAGGTAATTATACAAGGACCTTATGAAACGTTATTATAAGGTATTGTATTTGTTGATACAAATGATAAGGTCGTTGTCAGTTTGGAGAATTGCCATAAAATATCTAATTATTTGTGGTTATACGAGATATAAAAAGGTGTGGGATCAAAAGTAAATATTGTTACAAATATTCGATCATTGACTCCTCATTAAAGAATCTCTTGAACAAAGAATTATCAGCAACAAAAACGCCCTAGGAATTTTATTCACCTCGCTCAGCTTACACTCCAACGAAATATCGATTTGATTTTTTTTTTCAGGAACAACACATCACTCCCAACCAAATATATTCCCCACATCCTCATGTTTGGTTTAGGGGTGGCCGTTACCATAGGAGGATATTATTTGAATAAGTATATTGAAGAGAAAAACTGATTATTTAGTGTGTGATAAACTAAATTCATATTATTATTTATGTTTCAAGGCTGTGGCTATTACATTTGTTGATAAAACCTAACAAGTGTTTCTGGTCCTTTATGTACCTAACCTGATAAATTTAGGACAATTCTTCTGTAAATATCATTCATGGAAACTAGGGATGAGTTGATAGAAACATATCCGAGTCTACCCATCATTTTTTTTGGTCAAATTTGATTGCTTACACGAAATCCATTTGAAATCTGAATATGATATAGTTATGTATTTGTCAATGCTGATAACAGAAAAAACTATTTGTTCGATATGAGACTATCTTCTCTACAGACCATCATGGGATTTGTAGAGGCACTTCAGAATATGCACGAACTCTTTCATTGACTAAAGGAGAGATTTCTGCGGAGGAATAATTTGGCAAATACAGATGCCAGGTGGACATCTAGTTCAACCCTGATTGCAGACATATTTCAAACTCCAGTATCAGTGAACGCTACGCGGCAGATGAGTACACTTCGTCCATTTCCGCATCGCCTTTGAAAATGTCTACCAAGTTGTAGACGAAACGTTAGGACGATATACATATGGACCACAAGAAAAACAAATTCGAAAGCCGCTCTGAAAAGATTTCCAGGACTTTCTTCAATAATTGAAAGGTTCTTCCAGATACATTTAGGAAGACCAAGATGTATCAAAATGTTAACTCAGAAAAACATGGTAAGAGAGCAAAATATTTTCTCCCACCTCTTCGAGAAAAACTCGTTTTGGCCGAAACTAGACCGGACCATAATTAAAACTATGCAAAATTATTTTCGTACACAGAAATTTATTTGATGAATTGTATCTCAGACAGAATACCTTTTTACCGATATTTATAAAATTTAAATACTTATATTGAACACTTCACCCACAATATCTCCATCTATGACACCCTGTATGCAAGATAATGTCTTAAAACTGATAAAAGATATAATTACCGATTATTCGAACAAAGTTTTTCTCTTTACCGTAGCCATATAATAAGATATCTTGACGTATAGTAACATAGTGTCAATGTTTCTCATTGAGCAAGGTGAACCAGTGCACGGGTATGTATTTTCAATGATTCATAGATGAAGGTTCTTGCCAGTACAAGTAATTAAAATCTATCTATAAAGAATTAAATCACTTGGTTTCAGTTATGATTCTGTCTCTACGAATTCTGTTAGTATTCACAAAATGCCACTTGAGTAAAACTGCTCCAAGATGCTTACAGAAATCCCAAGATAATTACAGGCGACTCCACATTATAATATCAGAGGATTGGATATCGGAACAAGAAATAAGCTGTCTTGTTTGAATACTGGATAAAAGGAAAGCACATTTGGCCCTATATGTTATTCGTGGTACTGTACAGGTGAGCAAGTCTGCCTGTCAAGAGAAAGACCGGTGTTCATTGCCCCTTCTCGAAACCACTGTGTTGAGATTCACACGTTGGAAGGTCAGGTCCCGTTTGAATAACTTGAATAATCAAGGCGTAACTTGTGCTATAAAAAAGTGCTATAAACACGCCGGATTTAAGAACATCGGTTATAATTTGCTAAACTATATAACATGGCTGGATAAAACTTACCGATATCTCTTCAAGACAGTTTCTTTCAGGTGGTGGATGAGTTTTAGAATAGTACTTCATAAATAAACCACGTAAATACAGCTTATCCAATCCATCTTGGCACAGAACTAATAACCTATATGCTCAGCAATCTCTGTGAAGTAAGTACACTGAGATCAAAAAACACCTATTATATGTGTTTGTGTTGCAATATATGCCTAGATGGTGTTTTTCCTATCGTCATAGTCTACACAACCACTGTTCAACTGAAAACGTATCTGAGTTTGTGCCAAGATGGATTGGATAAGCTGTACAATAATACATTTTTTGATTAATTGTTGTTAAACAGTGATTTACCTCAAAACTAATAATTCTACGTGATTTTTGCACGCGACTTATTTTGTAAATTTCATTATGGCTTAAATTTTTCGTAGGAAACATTTTCGATACAACTCATCCCAAAGATAATAACATCAAAATTGTAACATTAGTTTATTTAAATAATTTTTACGGGCGAAAGTCGTCATTTCGCGATCCCATATATTTCACACCATATTCTCTGAGGTCCAAACTACCAACAAAAAAATTGGCGATTTGGCACGGCTGTTGAATACAAGTCGTCCAAATTCATGTCTATTTCTGGCTGGCTCTATGTGATTGGTTGCTTACATACCCAATTCGGTATGTGAGGATTGTTTCTTGATCATACCAACCATCCTGGTCTCTCTATATCTTGGAGCTCAATTTGATTCAAATTTTACAACGTACATTTGCATCTTCACCTTTCGTATAGGTCGCGTGAAACAGAAAACGATTCATTATTCATACGAATAATTAAGGTAATGAGGAATACTCCATAGCACAGTTCAAATCAATATTCATCCCCAATCCAATTTATTCTGACGTGAGGTCCAAACTCGACCCACCACTTACAAGAATCACAATAAAAAAAAATGATGGTAGCATACTCGCCAAATCACCCTTACTCATCACAATTGCATTCATTATGAAAGATATAAAACTCCTAACGGTGACGACAAAATACAAAGATCAATTTCGTCACACAATCATCCTCCATAAAAATAATCATGCTGATAAAAATTCCCATGAAATGCCTCGAATGTAATTATTTTCCAACAGAGTCAAGTTCTGCCAAAAATTGCTAGAACATACTGTTATAGAATTTAATTTTTCACGAAAACTATGAGTCTCTTTTTCTCAAAACGATAGGGCTAATAAAACCAGAGTGGGCCTAATGAGGCCAAGTGCTATGCTCACCAATTTTCAGATCCAGAGCCTCTTCTTGACCACTGACAATAATAAAATTTCATGTAATGGGTACCTCTTGCTCTGGTCTTTCAGTTTCATAAGGGCCCTCTGGACTAGTTAGTCGATAGCAGCAAAACCCGTCTCAGATAAACCAGAACTCAAGTAGAGCGTTGTAATTGGCCCTTGAACTTTCCAAGGATCGCTCGCATAATTACTATCTTTCGACTGATAACGGAAAGCAAGACTAGGAATAATTCGGTTATTTCATAATATGCCGGTAACAAATGAAGCAGTAAAAAACTATAACCACCCAGGTAGTCGTTTGGTGGGGAGATGAACATATGTAAATTAAAAATATACATATATCAGGAAACCTTATCATAAGATTTCAGAACAAAAACAATAATGAAAGAAAATGACAAGAAGTGGATAAGTGGAATATCTACTCATGATACCGTCTTAATACTAATTTGAGAATAAAAAATTATTTACCCAATGTGCCTTTAGTTGACCTTCGATTACCGTATTTGATTGCATAGCTTGTTGCTTATCGAAATCGGTTAAAATATCCATTTTGATTTCCCTTACAATACTTTTGTGATTTATCCCATTATGATACCTTCATTATACAACAAATATTTTCAGGTTTTGACTGGTCTCAAGTTCTGCTTCTTGTCTGAAATATGCAGTGAATGGTGATTTCCATGTAACGGAATCACAACGTACTAATAAACAAAGTCGGAATTTGAATTAGTTTTCGAACTTGTTCATGCTACAGCAAGGCCAACAATAATTGATCGTTTGTCTGTTCGTTCCTCATAGATGCGCACATTATGTAATCAGTTGAGAATTTACTGTAGGGGGATCATGAACGACAACGCGGAGTTGACAAATATTAACATTTTGAACGTGGAAAATGGGCAAAGAACACCCTCTCAAGTTGTGGAAGTTGCGAGAAGAGCATTCCAAAGTCAAAGGACCAAACCGTACTCGTTTCGCAAAAAACAGCTGAATAACCTGTTGAGATTCCTGAGAAATGAAGAGGATGCTCTTTGCAACGCCATTCAACAGGATTTCAAGAAACCTCTCGAAGAATGTCTCGGGCATGAAATAGCTTTTGTAGAGAAGGAAGTATTGGATTGTCTCAAGAATTTGAAAAACTGGATGAGGCCCAAAAGTGTTGAGAAAACCGTTGCAAATTTTTTCGACGATTTGTATATTTACAGTGATCCTTATGGCGTAGTGCTTGTTGTAGGTGCTTGGAACTACCCTCTCCAACTAGTTCTCGCACCAGTTGTGGGTGAGTTTATGTAGATATAAACCCATTGAGGCTTGCTCCTATAATATTCAAATCTTTCTTTGAAAGAAAGAAGAAATGAAATTTAGTGGTTACTCGAGCGCCTTCGAAACTTTTAAAATCGCGAAGTCATGTTATTTAAAAAAGGAAAGGTGGTATAGTATATACCATTTAGCTGTGGGTTAGACGTGTAGGGGTTTTTGAAATTGTAAAAAACAGATACCTGGGTATTCTCGATCTCGTCAGATATTCATACCATGCCCCATGGACCTCTGATAACAGAGCTATACTAATCTGCTGGTATGCGTGATGGAGGTAATCGTAAAAAATAGTCAAAAATCAGAAAAAAAATTCTCGAGCGAGTTAGATTTCCAGAGGAAGTGTTAAGTAGGTTCTAAGGAAGCTCCCATCCAAAACAACTGACGATTTCAATGCGACGAAAACGTGCAGCGAATTTTTAAAAACGCCAAAAAAATAGATCTTTCGAAATAATCGAGCGCGTCAGATTTTCATAAGGTGGCTTTATCTCAATGTTATGAGAGTGTATTTTCTTAATATGAAGAAAATGATGGGAGGTTCTCTTAATCTGACAATATAATTTTTGTTCAATATTTTTTTCATCGGTACAAAATGGCTCATTTATAATTAACGAAGAAAGTACTGATAATAAACAGAACTGCTAAAATGATTGTAATCTTGAATAAAATTTATTTTCGTAGCATTTAGAGTTCCATAAAAATAATAACTTTTTTATTTCAGATAGAACATTTATCAAGTTGATTTACAAATTTTTGAAATCAGTATTCTTTTCGAATACAAATATCCTGCTTTGGCGAAAGACTACTACGAATCGTTTCCTATAAACGATTGAATAACAATGATAGTACCATAACATGTCTGAACAAGCTCTTGTGTATTGAAAAACGAGTAGCGTTATAAAAATATGTCCAGTAATTATCACACAATAGTGTTTTTCAATTAATTCAAATGAGAATGATATTGGAAGGCTATAGCGGTAGATATCATCTGCTTTGCTACCATCATATTTGTAGAAATCAAATCAATACCTCTACTGAAACCATTCATTAACAAATATTTTTCAGATATTAACATTTGAATACAGAACATTTCCTTAATGGCTGATTATTTCATTCAGAAAGATTCCTGTTTCACTAACATTTGGATACTATTATTCACCCAAATGATAGAAATCGCGAAACAAATGAGGTGGCTTGAAAAATAACCAGATGTGAAAATTGTATGAGAAGGAGTAAATAAATAGGTGCTCCATTTGGAATTCCTCATCCGAGGTAATTTACAATGAAACAAGAAATTCTACGGGAGCAAATTTTGAGCCAACCGATCCAAATAATAATGATATAAACAACCATAATCTCTCATACAAGGGACTATCACCAAGGTATCACCAATGCTGTCGGTTCAATCCGCGGTCATAGCACAACATTTTTCTGGCTTATTCGGTGCAAGAGACAATAATTATTGTTGGTTGCCAAAATACCATTCCTTGTAGGTGGGATTTCTTAATCGAATACACCAACCGAACCGGTAGCATTGTGATTTTTTGAGTTTTCCTACAGTTGAAATAGCAAATGCACTAACCCCAAAGCAGTAGGATACCCTAGAGCACCCATGATAATCAACCAACCTTTACCCAGACAATGCTCTCCCTGGGCGAACTTGTAGGAGTATTTGACAGGAGAAAATATAGACTAATATAGAAAAATGAATGGTATTTTCGATTTGGTAACTTCCAGAAATCATATTAGCACTGACAATATGAATCGGAGAACTATTGCAAATTCCTTTGACTCCATTGAAAGTGATTCATTATTTTATGTGCTCAAAATGAATTTGAAAATAGTTATGCGATCGAATTCATATCAATTCAAATTATGTATTCAAATCTGTTTTGATCATTCATTCCTAATGGATAACACTTCACTATAAAGTCCCTTACTCATGGTTGCATTTGAATCTGATAGTTTGGGTTGCAATGAATGTCATAACTCTTGAATTATTCTTGTTCGCCCGAACTTTCGAATTGGAAATTGTATCTGACTATGAAAGACACAATCTCCCGTTATACAATGCCAGGAAAACAATCTATGACAACAACATTTCCAAAGAAAATAGGGAGGATATGTTTATTGACTCAACTAGATTTATTTTGGTTGGAAGACATTGAAATAGCTTTGAACATAAACGAGAAATGAAGAATAGCCTTCGTCATTGTTTGTACATAACACCAAGACTATACTCCTCACCTCCTATCGGAATGTAAAACAATAATCTCTACCAGAAACAAATTTATTTTCCATTTCTCTCTTCATTCAAAGTTTTCACACGAAAGGTTCCAATCTAACACATGATAACATTCATGATTGAAACTGAAAAATTGTATCGAAAAATTTTACCCCGACTTCACTGGAACTATCTTAGATCAAAAAGATTAAAAGAACATAAAAATGAGCTGTCCTAGGAAGTGACAGAATGTCCTTCAAAACGATAAGTATTTTCACTTCTTTGTAATTAGGATGACAAGGGTGAATTGTGGTTGAAGTCAGGTTTTGGTACGAAATTCATGTGCCTAGTTATGGGTCTGAGGTACTTCCATGAAGATATGTGTTCTAAACAGGGATTTGCATGCAACTTTGATTTTCAACACGCTAATTTTTCTCAGAGCTGGTTTCTGACTGACAAATTATGATTCTATAATACGAGGTCGTCTTTTACCAGTTTCCTGTTGTACCACCTAGTAGCTGACACTGAATCCAAGGAGTTTGTAATAACATGGGAAATCACATTTTTTATTGCTATAGATAAAAAAATTCCGGGGGAGTCATATCATAGTCTGTTTTCTGTTCACTCATACTCTAACATCGTACCATTCGATCTGAAGAGCCCGAATAGTCAAAATTCATGTACCTATTTTTGGCACTGAGGTACTTCCATTGTGTTCTGAACAGGGATTTGCATGCAACTATGATTTTCAACACGCTAATTTGTCTCAGAACTGGTTTCTGAATGACAAATTATGATTCTATAATACGAGATCGTCTTTTACCAGTTTCCTGTTGTACCACCTCGTAGCTGACACTGAATCCTAGGAGTTTGTAATAACATGGAAAATCACATTTATTGCTATAGATAAAAAAAAAACCGGTGGAGTAATATCATAGTCTGTTTCCTGTTCACTTATTCTCTAATATCGTACCATTCGATCTGAAGAGCCCGAATATTCAAAATTCGTGTTCCTATTTTTGACACTGAGGTACTTCCATGGCAATATGTTGTGTTCTGAACAAGGATTTGCATGCAACTTTGAATTTCAACAAGCTAATTTGTCTCAGAACTGGTTTCTGGATAACAAATTATAAGTTTATAATACGAGGTCGTTTTTTACCAGTTTCTTATTATATCACCTCGTACCTGACACTGAATACAAGGAGTTTATAATAACATGGGAAATGACATTTATTTCCATACATAAAAAAATCCCGGTGGAGTAATATCATAGTCTGTTTTCTGATAACTTTGTTCTAAAATTGTTCGTTTCCGTTAACCAGCTGACGAACGTCAACCCTCAGAAGTCGAAACTTGTGCGAGGAATGGATGAACGAGGCCTTACCGTTTGACGTGCGATTAACATTGCACCATTCGATCTGAAGAGCCCCAATATTCTTGTAGCTAGAGGTATAATAATAGCACCTCACTTTGTGGTCGCTAGAGTGTTAAGCAATTACTTAATCTAACAGTTGTCAATACCAAATTATTTGTAAGTTTTTTCACGAGTGAGACCAGAAGGCAGAGTCTTATGTGGGCTCTTCCGGGCGACTTACTGATTTTTATTTGCTTTTCGAATTGTAGGAAAACCTACAATACCGAGTTGGTGTATCAAACTGATAATAATATTGAACTAGACCTGATATCAATATTCCTGCCTCGACCTATGCTTGAACGGCAATGAGGATTGCTCACATCAATCGTCCAATGATGATAATTATCTCAAGGATTTTCGGAAATCTTCAGAAACACGGATATAGTTTTAGTGACACAACTACATCTCTATGGCTCAGTTAGGAATATGCTCACGAATTTAATTGTTCAATGGTGTTATGAATTCATAATTTAGATTTTTCTTCAGGCATACGGCATTTCTGGTTCTTTTCAATTTTTGGGAAATGTCTTCAACTGAGATTGATTGATATTGAAATCAATACTGTCTTTCAATGAAAACATATGACTGATAGGTAACTCTCTTTAGTAGATGTCGACTGCTTGTCCTGATTCAGATTACCCATGATCGATTTTGGGGGAGAAGGTTATGTTGTATTTCATATGGACAACTAACTCAAGATACTCGGTATTGCCTACTATAACTTGGACACATCCTACTTTTCCTGGTTCTTTTGGGTCCATTTTCATAAATACACCTGGAAGATTTTCTAGAATATAATTTTTTTATTGGAAATTCGAAAGTGATTCTCGGTAATCAAACTATACTATATAATATTAGGAAACAATTTGAAGTGTTATTGGATTTAGTGATCTGTTTCCAAATATAAGTCTCGTACCAGATTGAAAAAAAAACTTTCTGAATCGAGCATGGTTTTTGGAAAAGCTTCGTAATGATACTTCAGATTGGAAAAATCCAGTGTCCTTCATCATGCCTTAGATGAAAATCATATGATTAGTGAACTCCATTTGGAATTGACAGAAAAAAAAAACATGAAAACAGTTTTTTCGATGCATTCGAATACCGCTCACTACAGTTTTGAGATTAAAGTGATTGGGGGAACGCGGTTCCAATATGAGAATTTCTAGTGCAATGTTTGAGTTTTTGAGATTCAACAAAGGATGAATCCTCTGTTGAAATAGAATCGAAAAAATAATTGAACAGTATATAAAGTTCAATTTGTATTATAGATTGAGAAATCAAACGCGAACTTTCAGATAGGGATGTTTCGCATGCAACAACACCCCTTTTGTGAAAATTAGGAAATTGAAACCTTCACAATTAATTATAATGATGGTACGAATGCTTGGATAAATCGAAGGGACATATTCATTCCAAACTGAATTTTCCAAAATTAAGCATTTTTATATGTTTCATCTCTATTTCTATATATCTCCTCAGGTGCTATCGCAGCTGGAAATTGCGTTGTCATAAAACCATCAGATCAAACTCCCGCAACATCAAAAGCTCTAGCCACGTTGCTCCCGAAATATTTGGACAGTGATTGTTACCCTGTTTTCCTAGGAGGAGTAGAGGAAACCACAGAGCTGTTAAAAGAGAGATTCGATTACATATTTTACACAGGATCGACCCAGGTATCCGGAAATCACTATTTTTTCATCATTTAAATGCTTCAAATCTCTCCTTCCTGACACCTTTGTTGATAAGGACTCATCCAACGGTTTTATATGATAAATTCCAAAGTAGTTTTCATTACATAGTTCCTTTTGGGTAGGAATATTTATTTTCATTCATATTCTGTAAACAAGACTTTGCAACTTGCAACGACAGTTGTTCTGTAACTTTTGTCATTTTCACTCATTATACCTCAGTTTTATTTTTTCATTTCAACAGACGAAAATTTCAAGATCAATTGGGATCGCAGAAATCTCAATTGATCTTTATTGATCAAATGAATGACTCCAAAACCACCAGAGTTAATAAAAGGATCATCAACGCAAAAGAAGGGAGGAATATGAGTTTTTGAGTGACTTCAAAAACTAAAAAGTTGTTTTTTTCATAGTTTTTGGGTTGTAATCCTGAAAAAATTCAGGATAATCGTTGAAGTGTAAATGGACAGAAATCGAAACTTCTCGTGTAGCTTAAATTTGACTATCAAAAAAAACATGAAACAAATATTCATAAAAAAAATCAGACAAATATGCATGATAACCACTCATCTTCGATAACGTTTTGGGAACCAAGAAAAATTAAGGAAGATTTGAGCGTTCAATTGGAAATTCTAACGTTATAGAAATGTACGACGTCATATGCTCCTGTGGCCATATAGCGCCTATACAGGATTTCGTTTCACGAGTGGCAGGCAGACTATTAGGATCTAATAACTATTAGTTTTTTCGAACGATTTTCAGTTCGTTTTAAATTTATGTTACAGGGTCAACACTTCTTTTATACTAGGTTTCGTCATTCAGCAATTTCATGATCAGTATACATTCATATTCTATCCGCAACTTTGACATTATCAATTATTTCGAAGTTTTCGAGATTTCTTGTTGACTATCTAGGTAGTCAAAAGAAATGATCCACCACCAATATAACTGTCGTTATCGAATTGTAACTAATCATGATAAGAGTTTTTGTTTACACTCCAAGTCGTATAGAAGTTCAACAAAATCTTCTGAAATTTTCTCTTCAACAATGGGTGATTACGATGGAAGCACATGGTGTCCTTCGGAATTCTCCTGGAGACTTTGATAGATGACATATTGAACCTGACACTGTGGTACCAATATTCAATATCAAAGAAGCATTATTATCATTCTCATCGATAACTTCAAGAAAAAAATTATTCACACAACATCCATACAAAATCCAGACATACTCCTAACTCGATTGTTTCAGGTTGGAAAAATCTTCCATCAAGCTGCAAGTGAGCATCTCACACCAGCCACCCTCGAACTGGGGGGTAAGAGCCCTGTTTACATTGATAACTCAGCCAACATGAAATTGACCGCAAGAAGATTGATCTGGGGCAAATGTCAGAATGCTGGCCAAGTTTGTGTAGGCCCTGACTATGTTTTGTGCACCAAAGAAGTGCAGGAAGAACTCATTGATCATATTGAGAAAGCACTGGAAGAGTTTTTCGATGGTACGTAAGTTTAAGAAAATAATAAATGAACATCAAGATCTCATGCGTTCAGGAAATTAGTGGATTTTCTCTTGGTGAGAAATGTTTTCATTACTTTTTCAGGGTGGTCATCTGATGCTCACAAACTCGTCATTTTCCAGTCGAATTTATACTGCAGTCTTTTCAGTTGATCTATATTTTAGATTTAGTACATATTTCGAAGTTTATATGATCAAATATAGATTATAATTATTGATTGACTGAAAAACTCATTTCAATTTTCTTTCGAGTCATTCTTTTCTTCAAAGGGTTGAATTGCTGATTTGAAATTCAGGTTATCTAGAATGATAATGCGGGTTCGAAGTTCCATTCCCTATGTAATTTACTTTATCGAAACTTGTTGAAGAACTCATTTAATTCAAAACTCTGAACAAAAACAATAAAATATGACTTGGAGAATTGAATTTTTTTTCTATATCATTTACGATGTGATTATGTCTATTATGAGTACAACAAAAAATTTGAAAAACATTGTAGCTTTAATAAGTTTGCCTCTGTCACTCATAACAAAAGCACTGAAGATGCAGTTTCTCCTGATTATCTGAAAAGAACTATTCTGAAACTGACATACAAATCAGTTGAACGAAAAAATGTTCAAAATTACCGTCCAATACCTCTTTTGAATATATTTGAGAAAATTTTCAAAATTCAACCCACAAATTTCATCAGTGACAATATTGAAATAGACAATTATCAATGGGCTTTCCAACCAAATACGAACACCCAATCTGTAATAACTACTGTTACAAATAACATCAATGAAGATAGTGATTATGTGGTAACAACATTTTTGGATTTGAAAAGAGCTTGCAACAAATGAGAAACAACCTTCGAACCTGAAAGTGATCTGTCCAGGGATTTATTTTGTCAATGTCGGAGTCTCTACTTAAACGTACACATTAATATTTCATTATCCAGCAGATATCAAAGGCTTCACTTTGATCAAGTATTACCAAAAGGAAACTAGTAGATTCATGCTTAATTCCCAATGATACCAATTTCTTTGGAAAGGCACTTTGGGTGCCATGTCACAACAGGTTCTTCAAGATTTCAATATACGTATTGTTATATTTCAGGGTCAATAAAGAGAAGCGATTCATATGGACGAATAATATCACAACGTCACTTCAGTCG
The DNA here is from genome assembly GCA_032362365.1 of Zygogramma bicolorata. Lineage (NCBI taxonomy): Eukaryota > Metazoa > Arthropoda > Insecta > Coleoptera > Chrysomelidae > Zygogramma > Zygogramma bicolorata. Next base: position 10,998 of record JAVJAQ010004661.1, on the reverse strand, counting down.
TCTTTGCAATTTGATGAAAGATCAAAAAATTGTCATCGGAGGACAAACTGATGAGAAAGAACTTTTCATTGAGCCAACCGTATTAGTAGATGTCAAACGCGAGGATCCTGTCATGCAGGAGGAAATTTTTGGTCCGATTTTACCAATCGTGAATGTGAACGATGAGAAAGAAGCCATAAGATTCATTAATGAAGGGGAGAAACCTCTCGCGATGTATATTTTCTCGACCAGAAGTAAAGTGAAGAAAGCCTTTCTGGAAAACACATCTAGTGGAGGAGTTGTTCTGAATGACGTTGTTATGCAGTTATTTGCTGACGGTTTGCCATTTGGAGGAGTTGGACACTCAGGTCGGTAATTCCATCATTTATTTCATCAGTCATAAAAGCTATAATTGATAAATAATCTGGTAACACCTTGTGAAGTCGTACAAGTTTCGATAATTATACTTATAGTAACTGTTTGAATAGATCGCATTGGAAACACTGTGGAAAACAAATTTCAAGTTTTCTAACACCGAATCAAATAACTCCCACTCAAGACTCGAACCAAGTTAACATCTTCAGTGTTTGTGAGATAATAAATCATATTTTTTTGCTTATAATATTCATAGAGACACTCCAAGATCTTGCACTTTTATATGTTGAGAAATAAAAATCGATGTTTGATTTTTGTCTCGTATTATCTGGAATAAAACCAAAAAGTTTGAACCGGTGGAGCAGGGAGAGATACAAAGATGCTTGTTACCAGCATTTGTCACTGTGAGCTTTTTTGTACATATTCATATCCACCGAAAGCATGATAAAATTAATTTTAAAATCGATGATCTTATGAAACTGGTTAGTATTATTAGTTGCAGATATTTTTATTACAAAATTTCAAATGACGTACTATTATTATAGGGCAATCGTCAGAGGAATGAGTCAGGGAAAATTATATTATATTGTTTTTTGTCTCAAATTGTTCATTGTATTAGAATCCTGATATGTGGAGAGCACTTCCTATGGCAACATAACTATATTTTCGCAAGAAGGGGAAATTTTTCACTTCTTCTGCGACATCTCCGAACTACACTGCAAGCCATCATTACAATCATTTATATTTCTACTTGAATTTATCTCGATTTCAAACCCTTTGTGTTGATTTCTATCGAAAATAGTACTGACAAATTGTTACGATCTTGAAATATTTGTTGAAATTTTGATTTTTCGCTCATAGACTCGCTCACTTCATTGGAACATCCGAAGGGTCGGAGAGTTGTCTCTCTTCTATAGATATTTTCACGGTTGGTGCTCTTCTGAATTGTTATCAATCGTTCCACCCTTGTCAATATCTACACGGATGACTCGACGTGTACTGTATTCCCACCTCTTTGTTATGAACTTGGAGATCTGTCGAACCTCTCTTGCTCAGGGATCCTTTTTCAATAGAACAGCTGAGCTTTGGAACTCCTTGGCAAGAGAGGTTTTTCCTGGGGTTTACAAACTTCAAAAATTCAAAGTGAATGTTAATTCGTATCTCCTGTCCCTTGATTCACGCGGTGTTCTTTGAACATTACAGGGCTTCCCATTCGTGTGAATCTGCATATAAAAATAAAATTCTATATTTTTTCCCTTTGGATATGGAAAATAATGCCCAATCAATAATTAAATAAATTTATCAACACTCGAACGTTCACAGAACGACTGAATAATCAAAAACAATATATGCTATCAATCAGGACCGTGATTGAGGAATTTTGAGGGACCCTGTGTCTTAATTCAGTTTGAGCCAAACCAGTGGCATTGAGGGGGGTGAGAAGGACTCTGGCACTTTATGATGTATAATAAGGAGATATTCACACTTCTGTACATCATATTTCATTTACAGGTATGGGCTCATATCATGGAGAATATTCGTTCGATACATTCGTCCACAAAAAATCAGTATTATGCAAGGATTATAATGTGATATCAGAAAAGGCAGAGTCAGTGAGATACCCTCCATACTCCAAATTCAAAACTGGTGTTCTCCGATTTGTTCTCAGGTAAATAAACCAATGCACTGTACTTCAATGGAAAGTGATCTGAGTGATCAACAAATATCATCCTCATGACCGACTGAAAAAGAGTTCAAGAGCGAGTGAACCCAGCTGAGTTTGTTCATCTGAAACTGACAGACAGACTACAGACATACTCGCTTTCTCAACATCGAAACATTGACAAGTAAAATCATCAATCAATGATCAATCGATGATTCAGAATGAAATGGCCTGTAGAGAAATAATGTCCTTGATGTGTCTCAATCTGAAAATGAAAATTTTACTGCGGAATATCAACAATCAACTGCACAGATTACATAATAATTGCCTGTTAAACATCTTTGTGTTCATGGAACTTCTTATTTAGACCACTAACAAAACACGAAATGGTAGGATGACCATGTGAAAATACATTTACCAGGCTCTATGTCCAATGAAAGCATGAACACTTCTGTGATATGATATATGTGAAGTGCTCAAATTTGAGAATATAATAGTATATTGCGTATAGTAGTTTTCACAATAAATAGTATTGACTGAAGTATTATAATCAAACCAATTAGACCCTTGAATTGTACACAATGGGATTAAATCGGGTAGTTTATTGCAGTTAATAAGCCAATACCATTTACTGTGAAAAATACTATAACGGAGTTGCGTACTGTACTTTTTCCACTACCACCATGCTTGTGCGGTGATTTTTTCTGGTGTTACAATTTTTTTTGTTATCCCTCATCTTCAATGATCAAAGAGACACTACATCAAGTAGGTAAAACAATCGCTTGCTTCATTGATATAACTAGATATATCATCAGTCCACAAACTGATAAACCACAAATTTTCTGAAAATATCATTTTTGATTCCATTTCGCAAAGAATATGAAACGGGAATTGTCTGAATTGGTTTTTCGAGCCATTGAATGTAGTCATGAGATCAAATTTATCAGGTCAAATGTTACATATACCATCGTTTCAAAAAAACAATTCCGGAAGCGGCCGCTATTAATTCAGAATACTTGTGTATTCTAACTGAGCTATTACCTAATAGCTGTCAAATCATCATCATCATCATCATCATCATTTATTGTTTTTTACAACCATAGTGTATAACAAAGAGTTTGGTGCCATACAGTTTTCCTTAAATAAAAAAAAAATACAAATAACAAATTTCAACCATCAGAAAATGTTTTGCTCAAACGTAAATAGTGTGAAATTAAAGGGGTGTTGAACATATAAAGAAAAATTAACAGCATAAGCCTATCCTACAATATTGCTTCAATCTATTCATTGATTATGAAAGATCGTAGTCTCATTACTTCCATCGTGAACTGACTAATAATTTTGGCCTCGGTCAGAGTGATGTTGGTGAGAGTATTTCTCAGTGAGGTCATATTCTCTAGACAGGGTTTCCCTAAGTTATTGTGGATGCGCCCCCTTTTGACCTTACAAAAAATTCGCGCCCCCCACCCTCCAGTCCAGATTATCAGGTCAAAATAAAAAAGTATTCGATGTACCCAATAAGTATTTTTATTAATCATTAAAGTTATACACATAGGTAACACAAAAGTACTGGTAAGTAGTACCTATTTTTTGGAATGAGATGGATGAGCTTGCATGGATTTGACGAGGCTTATAATTCTTGGCTTAACCATAGAAATCGCACAACGCAAGTCACTGCCAATGTCAAGTTTATTTCGGAACTTCGTTTTTATTGCGACTACGGCATAAAATCCCCTTTCGCACAAATATGTACTTGAGAATTGAGAAATTTTTGACCCAAAACAATGATGCGATTTCTTCAAAATCGTATTTGGCAGCAGAACTATTTTCAATGTCCAAGGCTTCCTGTTGAAGTGTTTCTGGCAGGATATCTTCGATAACATGGAATGATTCCGTCGCCAATCGATAAATATCATCATCATATGAGTTGGGGAAGTAACGACTGAACTCATCAGTAAGGCATCGCAAATGATTTGATCAGCATCGTGAAGAACCTCCATAAAGCGCGTTTCTTCTGAAAGACTGTATAATTTAGGAAAACATACATAATTAGATGGCTCTGCTAATACTTTGCGATACCAAAGTCGTAACTTTTCATTCAAGTTCAAATAATCTTGCCAGCATATTGCCTTTTGAGAGCCAGCGCACTTCTAAGTGAAACAATAGTGTTTTATGTTCGGTTCCCAAATCTTCACAAAACGCCTTGGAAAGTCGTGTATTTGACTCACTCTTTTTTATAGAGTTTACTACTTTGATACATAGTTTCAACACCTCATTCAGTTCGCCGGGTAGTGTCTAGAATGCATTTTCTTAGCAGTCGCGGGTTTTTTATACTTGACCACACAGGTAGCTCGCGCCCCCTTTTAATGATCTTTACGCCTCCCCTGGGGGGCGCGCCCCACACTTTGAAAACCACTGCTCTAGGATGTGACAGTCAGGTTTCAGAGAGCTGAGAATGGGACAGGTGAAAAATAAATGTTCCAATGTCTGTGGTAATTTTAGGTTACAAAGTGTACAAAGCTCAGTAAGATCGACATGATAATAAATATTTTTATGCGTTATTCTCAGTTCTTTATCATAAGAAAGTCGCAATTGTGCAATAGTTCTAATTGTATGTATGGAACAGTTAAATGACAGGTAGTTTGAAATACATTGGGCACTGTTTGTTATGATCCCCCTAAAGAGGGAGTATCTGGAATTTGCGTATTTATTCAGGTCTGATTCATAGCAAAATTGTTTATATTTATCTAAGAGATATTGCGTGTTTCTTTTGAGAAGCTGCGGATCTAACTCATTATATAGATCTATGCAGTTGATTGAATCGAAAAACAAACGTAATTGACTCGCCCAGTTGTACCTGACGTCGTGACATGGAATCGTAAACAGGCTGCGGAAACATTTTCTCGGAAATCTTCCTTCACCCATTTGTAGGACTTTTATAAGCCAGGTTAGGGAGTGTTTGAATACCATGAATGAAAGGTGGATTATGCCTGTTTCGAGCCGGACGCAGAAATCCGGAGTATTTTGCGGAAGTCTGAGCAGCCGCTTGAAGAACCCAACTTGAGCCCTCTCGATTGTATCGGTATAGCGTAATGCCCAGACTGGCATACAGGACGCTAAAGTACTAACAACAATCGAGTTGAACAGGTGGCTTCTAGCCTCCCATGAGTTCACATTACCCTTAGAAAGAAGTGAAAATACCGTTCCGGATGCCTGTTTACATTTTGATACCGATGTGTGTGCCATTTCTCTAAATAGGGAGAAAGAGACGAATTCAACTCCAAGATACTTATACTTATTCACAATTTCGAGTTCATTGCCATTCAGGAGAAAACGATAATTATAGACTTTCTTGAATCCACTTTTTGAAAACCGCATTATTTTGGATTTATTGGTATTGACAGATAGCGCATTTAGTTCAGAGTATTCTTCCAGTATTTTTAGTTTCCTAGAGAGATCAATCGGTGAGTCGCCTAGTATAATCAGATCGTCAGCGTACAGTAGGATAACGATGTCAGTCTGATTATCTACATATATTCCTCTTGCACCGCGATCGCGGAAAAAAATTTCAATATCGGCGATGAAGAGCGAAAATAAACTAGGGCTGAGCGATTCCCCTTGTAGAACCCCTGAAGAAACATCGAATTCCTGAGTCAGCTGTTGATTGACCTTGACTTTGAACGTAGCGATGTTATAAATATTTCTCAGAACGCGAATAAAATTGGAACAGACCCCCAGAGAAAAAAGTTTCTGGAGTTGCGTACTGTACTTTTTCCACTACCACCATGCTTGTGCGGTGATTTTTTCTGGTGTTACAATTTTTTTTGTTATCCCTCATCTTCAATGATCAAAGATACACTACATCAAGTAGGTAAAACAATCGCTTGCTTCATTGATATAACTAGATATATCATCAATCCACAAACTGATAAACCACAAATTTTCTGAAAATATCATTTTTGATTCCATTTCGCAAAGAATATGAAACGGGAATTGTCTGAATTGGTTTTTCGAGCCATTGAATGTAGTCATGAGATCAAATTTATCAGGTCAAATGTTACATATCCCATCGTTTCAAAAAAACAATTCCGGAAGCGGCCGCTATTAATTCAGAATACTTGTGTATTCTAACTGAGCTATTACCTAATAGCTGTCAAATACGAAATGAATGAACGGTTCAAAATAGTCAGAATAGGAAAAATATATTTTCGATTACTGGTCGAAAAGTTCTAGCGAAACTACCTATCAGACCAAGGAACAAAATACACCACTAGAAAAAGAAATATTCGGCATGCTGAATCTCCCCTAGCGAACTTAAAATTCTCAATGATTTTATGACGGAACTTTGACTGTTACTGCATACATGCTCGTGAGAAAATTCAGAAATGTTTGGGTCATCCCACCAAAGATTTCAGTTTCGTTGTGATATTTGTGATATTTGACACTCTTAACAAACCAGAAAAACGAGGAGTTGATTTTAACTAAAAAGTCCGTAACGTCAAAGGTGATTGATAGTCCAGCAGCCACCGCCTGATTTTTCGAGTGATTAATAACAGGCTGAATCTCCGTGAGTAGGTTCGGTTCGACGAGACGCCCAAGTTTTCCCTCTGTGAAAATTCTCGTTAGAGGTAGCTAACGTAGTGCGCAGGTGTGAAAAAAGTGTTACCGTGGTATCGACAACTTCCAAGCGTAGGACTAGGAAAACGTGCCACTAAATTTGTAGGACTATGTGGCCATTTCATTATACAAGTATTTACTAAGCTGCATAAAAAAAACAGCTGGTTATTGATAATTTTTATGACCTCGTTTTTTCGACATATTCGGAGTGGAGGACGCTCCAGTCAAACCATCCATTTTGTAGGACAATTGTTTTTCCGAGTGAATTATCCAATTATCTTAATATGTGAATAAAAAACTCACTATTATTCCGACAATTTCGACACCCCGCCGAATCGACATGTTTCACACCTGCGCACTACGTTAGCTACCTCTATTGAGAATTTTCACAGAGGGAAAACTTGGGCCTCTCGTCAAACCGAACCTACTCACGGAGATTCAGCTTGTTATTAATCACTCGAAAAATCAGGCGGTGGCTGCTGGACTATGATTGATTATGAAATCGACTTCTCTGCCTGAGAGGACACAGAAAACAGTAGTGATATGATACATCTCTGGTTTTTCGGGCTTGAGGGCCGTGTAGTGGAATTTTTACTTCCGTAAAATTCGGAAGTAAAAATTCCACTACACGGCCCTCAAGCCCGAAAAACCAGAGATATATCAACACCGGCCGTGAAAGCCTACATTCTTACAGTAGTGATATGTATACAATGAGTTTTCAGGAAGAAATTCCCTGCCTCAATATGAAATTATAGTCGATGACATAATCATTTTTACATTAAGCCTATGTTAATTTTTTTCTTTATGAATAAATAATTAATTTTGGATTAGAATGCAAAAAAATGCGTACCACGTCCTCATTTTTCGAGTGATATAAGTCACGTGGATTGAATTGATTAGTTTATGAAATCGCACAGTTAAACAGGAAAATATGAATTTCCTGATAACTACTCATCAAATATTTTTGAAACCTCTGCGCTTATCTAAGAAAATAAATTACTTGCTGCAGAATGAACAAGTCGATGAGAAAATATGCAATCAAAGATTCGAGTTCTTCGGATTCTGTTTTTTTCTTATATGTTATCAGAACTAGGTAGCTGGGGTCAATCATAAGATGACAAATATAAAAGTCAATTTCGCCAAGATTTAAACAACTTTTTGTGTTTCACCATGTCCAAGATCCACATGAAAATAATCGAATTTCGATAACCCTGTATCTGATATATTTTTAAGATATAAAAATAATATTTCTCACCTGCCAGAGATCTGAAACATGACATAACATTTTGTCTTTCAATATTAATCCTGAACATTTTTAGGTTGTGGTATGTTATTTGAATCTTTTCATCCACAATCCGTCTGTTTCGTCGATTTGAAATAACCTTCTTATGAAGAACAAAAAAAAAGGAATTTTTGAAAATCGATTGTGTCATAAACACAAGAAAGTCCAATAGACCGGGCGGCAGCGACAGAGATTCTGCACCAATTTTTCACAGTCTGTCTTACGAAGAGAATGTACTTGAAGTCATAATTGGCCTTTGTCGAAACACTGTATACCCTCAAACAGCATGCAACCTAATTTTTCGTCAATCTTACGATAAGGAAAATTGAGTTGTATGTAATGGAAACATATTTTCATTACATTACATTTTGTTGGCAACGCATTCGTTCAAGTTGTGAGTAATCTTGTATGTTTCGAAACAGTATGCCTTTACGACACTATAATTTTAGCGATGTTTCACTTGAACAGATGAAAGGTAGCAGGTAGAGAAGTCATCCACCAAAAGTATATATGAGTATATAGGTATGGAACCAGAAAACCATGATAATTACCAATTGATTGCATAGAAAGTGAACGAATAAATCATATCTGTATATTGGTGTGAATACGTACTTCATAAAATCCGATAAGCAGAATATGTCTGTCGTTTCGAATGAAAAAGTAGTGTTAAGAAGGTCAGTTCCTATCTCTTCTTCTCCTGGGTGAACAAACGGTCATTTTGTATCCCGAAAGAATGTTAGAAATTAGTACATTTTCAAATATTGTGAATAAATAATTATAACCATGCCCTTGCACTTTCCGACCTCTTCATGTTCTCTACACACGGTCCACAAAGTTAACTCTAACAAGATATCACACACTATTTCAGTAGCGAACGGATAGCTTTGATAACTTCGACCTCATTTTCGATTATCAACCATTTATCATCCACAGCATCTAGCTCTCTTTACGTCGGTCTTTCTAGATCAGGGACAATCCAATTTCATTGTAGGAAGTGACGGTAACAGGTTAGGTTAGGTCAGAAGTGAGTGGGTCTGTTCGGCCCTCCACTGCAACCCACAAGGGTTTATTGTGGCTCACACCTATTCAAACTCGACCAAATAAACCCAGCTTCTAAACGAAGCCGATTAGTTTGTATGGTGAGTGATCTTTCAGGTCAGATGGTAAGAGTGAATCCTTGCCGAACTCTGAAAACCTGATTCGGTCCGCAGCGGGGCAGGCACAAATTATGTGCTCTGCTGTTTCATCATTTTCCAGACAGAGACGACACAAGCTGTCTTCTGACAGTCCGATTCTCTGCATATGATGATTCAAATGACAGTGACCTGTGAGAAGGCCAGTTAGACATCGTAGTTCGTCCCTACTGTAGTCCAACAACTGTTTGGTTTCCAACTTCGAAGGGTGAATAAACGCCTTGGAATGAGCCAATCCTGGAAGATTTTGTCAGAAGTCCATGAATCTTCTTGCCATCCAGGTATTCAATGTTTGTTTGGCAAAGCCTGAAGCGATGCCAATGACAGGTTCTGGTCCGATGAAGCTGCTTGCAGCACCCTCCTTTGCAAGGGAGTCAGCAGCCTCATTGCCTTCCAGGCCAGTATGGCCTGGAATCCAGACCACAGACAATTTGTTAAATCTTCCTATTGGGGAGAGTCGTTCTTGGCAATTTGTTACCAGTTTGGACGTTAGTTAGTTAGTGAGGTTGGATTCTGCCAATCTCTCCGCACACAGTTCAATAGCATAAATTTCCGCTTGAAATACGGTCGCATAGGTCCCTAGGCAGGTTGATATCTCTGTCCTGGGTTTGCGACTGAAATCACCTGCACCAGAACCAGAAGGTGTTTATGATCCATCTGTGAACCAACAACTATCTGCTCTCAGTATTTCCTTCTCCCGGAGGATCCAGTCCTCTCTACTCGGGAAAAGAACTGTATAAGGCAGTTCATAGTTCACAGTTGAAGTCATAATATCAGAGGTCATTCCCAGAATATTGTGACTTCTAGTGTCAGCCAACAGTCTAGTATACTCTGCATTAGATTGATTTGTGCAACTAGCGATGTGCACAAGTCTATATGCAGTCCACCTAGCCTCTCTCTTCAGAAAAATGTGGAGAGGAGGTAGATCTAGAAGGATCTCCATGGCCGCTGACGGTGTGGTACTGATGGCACCACAGATAGCCAAACAGGCCTGTCTCTGTAAGCCAGAGAGCTTTGCCTGAGCCGTTTTCTGAGGAGCATTCGGCCACCAGGCAATTGCCCCATAGGTAATCATTGGTCTGACAATAGTCACATAAATCCAATGAATTTGTTTGGGACCTAAACCCCAAGATTTGCCACAAATCCTTCGACAAGTCCATAGGGACAGTTTGGCTTTGTGTAAAACTTTTTCCAAGTGGGCGTTCCAGGTGAGTTTTTTATCAAGGACAATGCCAAGATATTTCACCTCCGTTCCAAATGGAATGACCTCACCATTGAGAGAAAGTGGCGTCAAATCATCCAATTTTCTCCTCCTGGTGAAGGGGATTATCACAGTTTTGCTGAGGTTTACAGACATCTGCTCCCTCTGGCACCAACCGTGAACAACATCCATCGTGCTTTGAATGATATTACAAGCCACCCTTCCCGACGTGGACCTTGCCAAAATGACAAGGTCATCTGCATAAGCTTGCAGATCTGCTTGTCTTCTTTCGAGGGCATTAAGCAGACTGTCCGTCAGGAGTGACCACAGAAGGGGAGATAGTACCCCACCCCTGGTGACCCTGAACTTAATGGCCTCGTCTTGAAGAGTCGTAGTTGCAATTCTGTTTACTAGCATGGCATAGATCCAACCCGTTATGGTTGTTTCTATGCCCCTTCCAGTCAGGGCTGATCCTATAGATTTAGGTAGTGCATTGTCAAATGCTCCTTCAATATCGAGAAATACGGCAACCGCAATCTCCTTGTTATCAAGGGATTGGGGAATTTTCTCTATGAGGTTATTTAGTGCTAAATCTGTCGATTTGCCAGTTTGATAAGCATACTGGTGGTTATTCAGGGGGGCTGAAGATAAAGCCACCTTCCTGATATGTTCGTCCAGTATCCTCTCA